>OMPJ01042192.1:0-13769 GCA_900312935.1 Carapus acus
GCGAGTCCCCGGCCCTGGAACACAAACACAGAGAGGGGCCGTCTGCCGCTGGGGGCCCGGGTACAGCTCGTTAAACCCTTTCAGGCCTGACCAGCCCGGCCAGATGGAATGCCTCTGCTGGGCTTAGCCGCTGCTGCCATTATATCCGCCCCTTAGATGTTATTTTACTTCTTGGGGTAATCCTAACCCTCTGCGGTCTTAAAACGTGATGGTAAATATAGCTGCCTGGTACACGGGCAAGACTAGACCCCCCTCCTCACCCACCCCAAGACCCACACCCCTCTCCTTCTCGTCCCTGCCTCCTTGTTTTTCCACAATGAAAGCTGGAATTTTACTTTCCCACCGCTGGATGTGTCGGGGGGGCCCCCCCACTCGCACGTCGGAGGTCCTTTCCCGCTTCCCGTCCGTCGGGCTCCTATCAGATGCGGCTGGTGTCGGGGCGGCGGCCGAACAGGGACGCATTGTGCGAGCCAGAAGGCACGGCGCGCGTTTCCGTGCGTGGAAGCCGAATTCCAATACTTCCGACCTCACTCGAGGGAGTCGTAACCCGGCACGGGCGGCAATCAGAGTGGAATTCTGCGACCGTGACCCGGAGGCCTGCAGGTGTGGGCGGTTCCCTGCGACGCTCGGACCTCCTACCCGTGTCCCTCTGACCGGGCCTTGGTGGTGGGAGGCGTCTGGTTGGTTGGTTGACTGGCTGCAGGATGTTTCAAGATGTTAGCGATGGATTTTAGAGAATTGCGGGAATTTGGACCATTGACCAGTTGGGTTTGGGTTAGGGTTAGGGGTAACTGTTAGGTTGACAGACTGAAGGACGTTTTAAAAGTCTCGTTGCAGGGATAGATTTGAAAGAACTGTGCCAATTCGGACTTTCGATCAGTCGGGTTAGGGTCAGGATTAGGGTTAGAGTCCACTCAGGTTAGGGTTAGACACGTCCTCTCAAGATCCACAACCCCCACATCTTCCCACCCTTACTCCTGGCCCCTTGGGTTCTTGTTAAGGTTAGGGTTAGGGCTAGAGATGTCCGATAATATCGGCCCACCGCTATTATCGGCCCGATATTGGCATAAAAATGTAATATCGGTATCGGATTGTTTGGCTTTAAAACCGATAAATAAAAACCGATAAAAATAAAGTTATGCTTGCGTTACACCAAAATAGTGCCTATGCGCTCCTGAAGCGTTTACCGGTGCACATATCGGTATCGGCCGATATCGGTATCGGTGAATTGAGAGTTAGACAATATCGGCATATCGGATATCGGCAAAAAAGTCAATATCGGACATCCCTAGTTAGGGCTAACCCTAACTCTAACCAAACATTGTCAGATTCATATTTGTGATGTTTTGTACCCTCTTCTGTCCTTGGTTGTAGTCCGGCTATTGCGTTTGTGCTAAACTACCTCATAACAACAGGGAGCATTGCAATTTCTATATTTAGGCTTCGAGCCATCATTTCCCTTTTTGTCCTCGCTTCCTTCTCCTTGGTGTTTTTCCCCGTTGTTTTTACCGACTGGCCTAAATAAGAACTCTCAGCGAGAGCAATCAGAATAATCCGTTTTTGAGTTTGGGAGTGTGGAGCGAGTGTCTGGCCGCGGCTACTGCAGCAGAGGGAAGCGCGATCTTCAAAACTGGAGATCTACTCCCGCCCAGCCTGCGGCGGGCCGGTGATCCTCATTTACCGAGGCCGCCGTCACAAGGCAACACAAGTCCAGGCAGCAAAACCAGACGTCTCCGTCGTGCATCTTTTGCAGATAATTGAAGTCAAACTGAGGCAGGAAGCAAACTGGAGTGTGACGGGAAGTTATTACATAGACGACGGCGGTATCCTCGAATTTCGCTGCGCTAACGCTAACGTCAGGGGCAGCCTTGGGGACTCCGCGGCGCTGCCTCGCGTCTGCGCGTGATGCATCGGAGACGCCACGGCGATGTCTTTGTTACCGCGTGTCCTCCGCTGTGGAAATCTCCCTCCAGTGGAAAGATGGATGGAAGCAGACGAAACCAGATCCTGTTAAAGGACAATGGATTCCGCAGCCGAGAAATGAGATTACCGCCTCATCATTGTCATTCCTTTTACAGTCCTCAGAAATATTCCATTCAAATCTTCCTTTTTTTTTTTTGGGCCGCCAGATGAATCAAGTGTGTATTTCAGCTTTTGGAAAATGCTAATAAGCATGCAAAGCTCAGGCTGGGATTGTCTCCACGCACCAAATGATGTGCAGATGAAGATGTGCCGATCCCCTTTTCTTTACACCTTTTTGTTATTTTTGCCGCTCTGGCGATGTGTCGCGATTTTCCGCCGCATCCCACGGCAAAATGCCTCGCAGGAAGCGGTGACAAGCTCCCATTTCGTTTCTACCTTTTTATCCAATTTTCTCGGTCTGGCCCCGATCCCGCACGTCAGTAATGTTGGTTCACTCGGGGCTTTAACACACCACATGTGCTGTTGTTTTGCGGAAAGAACATAAAATTACATCTCTGTGGGTTCCGTGGCAGCGGAGAGAGAGAGAGGGAACGAGCGGAGCTCGGGAGTCGGGTGGACTCACAAAAGGCGGAGCGGCCATATTGGAGGGTGGCGTTAACCTCTGGCAGCGAGATGCCAGGCTGTGTGTGGACACACACGATTGACGCACGAGGATTCTCGCAAAGCCAGAGGTCGGGGTCACCTTCCCTCAGCGGGGACGGAGAATCCCTCGGCCGGGAGGCGGAATCCGTTCCGCGGGTTCATCTGAGGAGAGCGCGAATAGGGGCGCGGGAGGCCAGGTGGGTCTGCGAGGATCTAATCCTCCTCCTGTATGTACCAAAACAAACCCCCCGCAAAGTTCCCAGCAGTTGCTCAATCCGTGTTAGCTAAGGCTGAGCGCGCACAGCGTCTGCAGGACGTTTCTAGACATTAATCTGCGGATAAAGCCGGAGAATCGAGGCCTGCTTACTTCACCGTGCGCTAGAAAATGCTAGAGATGTCCCCCCTGGAGCTTTTATGAGCTGAAGTGGAGCAGCAGGCTGAGCCTCTTCTCCTTTTTCTTACTTTTTTTTTCATTTAAAGCAGCATCTGGTTAACTCGGCCGCCGCCTGTTACCTTGTCTCTCCAACGTTAGACCGAATCTCTCTGTTCTCGCCGCGTATCCGTATTTATTCGCTTGTTTGCGCTGATGTGAGGTCAGGTTAGGTCTGTGGGCAGTCCAACTACTTGAGGGAACTGTCCCCCCGCTGTCCACTGTCTTAACCCCGGATCACGACAAGATCCACCGCCGATGTGAGCGAAACTGTCAAATCCCAGTTAAGCCCTCCTGATGGCAAAAAGGAATTGAAAAGGAATTCCAGATGGAATGTCATGGCCCAGCAACTCTTTGCCGTGTTACTGCGGTGAGAACAGTGGCTGTGGAGGAGATAAAGGTGTGATTTTCTTCCCTCTCTCTCTCTCTCCCTCTCTCTCTCGCCACCCCTCCCTGCACAGCTGGAGTTGCCGCCTCTAGTTTTCGAACTCTCGCCGCTCCTCTGGAGCTGCCAGCAGCAGACGACCGCGGCTGTTAGCTTGGCAGCGGCGGAGTGTGAACGTGCGTAATCCGGAGGTTGTTTCAGCAAGAGCACGACTGCTCGGGGGATACACGGTCCATTTGAACGAGCGTGGAGAAATGTTCCCTCTCCTATTGTGGCTTTGTGAGATTTTCACAGCCCGGGCCAAGCGAGAACCGCTGGCCAAGAATGGAGCGCGTCTCACTGGCTTCTCACAAAAGATCTCCTTCTTCTTCTCAGTGGGTGTGACTCATCTCCTGTTTTTCTCCGCAGACTTTGGTGCCCAATCACCTTCTCGTCCCCCCCAAACGTGTGACAGAATTTACAGTTCGTGCAACAACGCGCAACAATGGCTCGTTCTGAGTCATTGACGCGACGCGTCGCCCTGTTGTGGGAATGTGAAGTGATTGTTCCAGTGGACGTTTTAGATTAGCCGGTCCAAACGTCTGAAGATTGGAACCAGGACATGGAGGACAGAGGGTTGGACGGCCGTCGCCGTCTGTCTGTCTGTGGCGGCGGCGGCGGTGGCCTTCCGCTTGGCAGTTCAGGATTTCCTTCTGGGCCTCTCTGTTCTCTTCTTCCACTTCCTCTTTTTCTGCAACCAACACAGAATGATGCAAAGTAGTGGAGCATAGCAAAGGACGGAGACTCTGCCCTGTCCTCTAGATTCTGCCGCCTGCCAGATGGAGACATCTTGGCCACCCGTGCAGCAAGGAAAGTTCAACATTCCGCGGCGTAGAATGTGGAACTTTCCTTGCCCTAAGCCTAACCCTAACCCACCGGCCCGAGGACCAACGTACGTCAAACGCTAGAAAGTACAAATGACCGAGACGTGACTGCCACGTCGTTTCTTCATGTGTCACGTCAACTGGACGTTTATCTGCAACGTTTCCTCATCAGCGGTCACGGGGGCAATTATGGAGAAGTGTTTTTGTCACAGTGAGCAGTTTTTAGAACGTTCTGAGAGCCTCTGAGCGTCACGTTCGGCCCCTCCGAAGCGACGATTGCCTCAGTCAAAGGTGCAGAGTTCCTCTCTCAGAACAAGGGTTTGAACCAGGGGAAGTTCTTAAAGCCCCCAGAAGTCCCGCACCACACTTCCTGTGGTGCATTCAAGGACCGGAGTGTTTAGGGCGGCACGACTTTATCGTCCAGTATCTCTGACAGACATATGGAGCGTGTACAATAACTCCCATTCTCAGCAGCCAACAGCGTGGCTTTGACGGACTTCACTGGCACATTCATGAAGCATCTGAGGAGGGAGGGAGGGAGGGATGAAGGGAGGGAGGAAAAAAAAGGAGGAGCATTGAGTTCAGCGGCTCTCATCATCAGTCAAGCCGCATGAAACAAAGGTTTGTCCTCCTCCCACGTTCTTCATTTACCAAACCTTACTTTCATCCATTAGCATAACACAGTGAGCTCATTTGTTCAGCTCTCAGACGCGCCGGCTTAATGTATGAATGAAGCGGCGCAGCTATGCTAGCAGCTTTGCCGTGGGCCAAATAAATGAGCTGTTGTGGAAATGCTCACGCAGCCGACTTGAATACAAATCGCGGAGGATGTGGATTTCAGAGGCTTGTTTCTGCGGCTGGGCGGCCGCGCGCTTCTCGGTTGCTCCCCGGCCGCCACGGCTCAGTCTGAGCTTTTGATTTGGATGGCGTGCAAAGCGCAGAAGTCACGAAAGGCATTTCCAAACCTACCATACCAGCGCTTTTTATCTCTAAATGGCTGCTATCCGACCCCTTTTTTTTGTTGTCGCTTTAGTCGTCGCTCCCACACTTGTGTTGTCTTTGTGTCCAAGTGTGGGGGTCATGCACAGTTGCGCTGTGATCTTCCACGCTAATGAGTGCGCGGCCGCCGCTGGCACGTCGCTCAACTCGGAAATGCTGTCGAACTTGCTGAGAACAATGTATAAGACACGCAAACCTTCACAAGTTCATGGGAATGCCGGTTTCATGTGACGGTGTGCTCTCGGAGAGGTGTGTGTGTGTGTGTGTGTGTGTGTGCATGTGTGTGTGTCTGGTTCTCACAATAACGGGTTTTAGTGAATGCGGTGTGCATGCGTGTGTGTGTGTGTGTGTGTATAGAGGTTATGGGGGTGACACTATGACTACGGGGCATTAAAGGGCCAGAAGTGGGTCAGGCCTGTCCAGGAATGCCTCAGGGAGGATGTAAAACCTCAATTTCTGTATTCAAGTCACAGTCTAAATATGATACCACCTCGCAGAATGTTAATATGTCCTTGCCAGAATCGTACTCAGATTGCGGACACTGATTGCTGTATTTTCTGGAGTATAAGTCGCATTTTTTCCATTGTTTAGCCAGTGTGCGATCATATGTGAAATTATTAAAATATATGATTTGACGTGTTCGTTACACTGACAACTAAGCGAAGGCACCCAAGGCTTGTGTACTAGTATCAACTACACCTGTGTTGCTAACATCTCAACATTGGGTTAATTAATGGAGATTGCTGTAATTTAGGATTCAAGTACCTCTGTTCTTATCGGAGTTGTTCAGAAGCGACACAGAGGCTGAAGGAAGTCAACGGATTTAGTGATTTGGAGTGAGATGGAGGGTTTGGTAAACTTGTTAGCTTGTTTTTTATGCTTAAGTTATCTGAATAATTATTACATTAACATAGCAGACACGTATTCAGTTGGTTGTCTATGCTTCATGTAGCTGAATAACCATCAATGTGTTAGCGTGCTGTTCACCTATTCAGCCTGTTTTCCTCTATTCTATTGTTATTACTAGAACGTGCCTTTCAAGGTGGAATGGCTGTTCTTGGTCTCAGATTTTGAAAAAAAAATTCCCCTCAAAAATGTGACTCATAGTCTGTTGCGTCTTACATACGTTTTTTTGTTTATTTTTATGCATTTCTTTGGCTGATGCGACTTGTGCTGCGGAGCAACTTACAGTCTGGAAAATACGATGACTCCCTCAGTTTGATAAATGAGTGTGATTGGCGCTCCTTTCAAGAGATTCCTCTTGACTCTGCTGCACGATGGGTCCACGCATGGTCCTTCTGTGGCCTCGATCGGGCACAGGGCCCCCACATCTTTCTGGTCATTACGCATCCGTTGGACATGTCTGTTATTGTTTACACGTCGTACCATTATGATACGCCCAACAAAGGCAAAAAGCAACTGGGGTTTTCTGTGTTTTGTTTTGGGGTTGTTTTTTTTGTTTTGCACAAATTTAGCGTCATTAGAATCAATCAGTGGCCGGACGGGCGGACAAAAGGAGGGCTTCGCTCGCAGGCTATTTCTGGACATGCCGCCCTTGTTTATTTACCGTCTGTGGCCGCCTCTCCTCGCACACTTTTATTTTACTATTCATTGACTGGACAAAGGCCAGTTTGTTGCCGGCACGAACTTGATGGGGCCCTCTGCCCTTTTGTGGGGGCCGGCCGCATCACGCAGACCTCTGAGGCAGCCCGGTAAACAAAGCCAGCCGCGTTGGGGCCCGACTGCATTTGGGAAAGATGGTTGAAAGTGAAAAAGTTTGCGTCGCTGCTTCGGGGTATGAGCACAAATTTGGTTTTGTCACGAGTCAGAGAAGCTTCTGGAGAGCCCGAATCCCCTCATATTGCCGATCTGCCCGTATGATTATGTCAATGGTACAATTCGGTTACTACATCTGTGCAGGACAGCGTCAACTTACCCAACAAACAATTCCGCCGATGGCCTCAGAGCATCCAGATTAGAGCCCTCAAATTTGTTATCAACCTAATCTCAGCCGCCGATACAGCCTCAAGTGCTGCTAATGCTTTGCATTTTGTTGTGGTCACCCAGGAATCACTGCCAGCCAGGACGTCAGCCAGCCAAAACAGAATTTCCCTGCAGGGTCATTACCGCCACCGTAGCATCATTATTCCCAGCGGCGAGATAGCAGATTTAGAAATGTGTTCATCTAAACTTTGCAATCATGCTGCCGCGTACGATGATGATGGTGATGGTGATGATGGTGATGGTGTAATAAAGGGGCCAATCTGAGTGTCGGCGTGATGTGTTGGAATAACCGGTGCTGCGTAAAATGCTGAGCTGAGTTCATTTATGTCTGTGCCTGCAGCTGCTCAAGCGACGGCCTGATTACACGCCTCGGCGTAATGTGTGACCTCTGTGACATGCAGGAATGAAATTAATGCATGATAGGTTAAAAAAAAGGGGCGGCGGGTGGCTGCTTTAGTGTAGCATCTTGCAAAATGGCCGTGTGTTTTAATAGCAATGCTAATGGCAGTAAGTGATAAACGCATGCCCACGTTAGCTTGGCTAGCGTGCTCAAATAGGACAAATGGCTTCACATGTAAACACCAAAGAGATGAAGCAAGGTTTGTGAGGTCAAAGGTCAAGTCTGGCCCCAGTGCCTGCTGGTTGAAGGCCAAGACAGACACACACTCTCATGCCAAGAGTGTATTGATTTTACTAGTAGTTGTAATCGGGCCGAGAGAAGCGATGCAAGAACCAAGCCGGCGGCACAAAACATTGATGTATGTACAGCGTGCTGCTCTGCCTGTGTGTGAGTGAGTGTGTGTGTGTGTGTGTAGAGGGCTTTCATTGTTCCGTAGATGTGAATAGTAACGCGGCGATGACTGACACGTGGTAGAATAGGTTTTGAAGCGTCGCAGTGAAAGGCTGTAATTGTTGGTGTTTGTAATGCCAGTATGAAGAGGCGCCGCAGACAGTCACTCTGACTTGATTCATTAGGGGGCGTTCGGTATCTTCTCCCTCTTTGTATTTGGATATGAACAAGCCGGCACTGTCTCCCTGGTCTGTAAAGTCACAGGGAGTCGCAGCCGTTTGGGAGGGGGGAAGGACGGCGCAGCTCTGATTGGACGTGAGTAATCTGATTGTACGGGGTTTGACAGCCGCAGGAGCAGAAACCGTCGTCGACAAAGAGCTGTCAGAGCGGCGGAAGATTTCCATCGGGATGATAGTTTAGAGGTTGCTGAGCGGTGGCCTGGACACTGGGGGCCTTGTGGACAGCTTTTTACAGGTCGCTGCAGGCGCGGCTGATTGTTGGCAGAGGGATGAGGGATGGGGGACGGGGGACGGGGGACAGGGAACGGACGAGCTCATTGACGGCGTCTCCGGGCCTGTTTGTCGCCGCACTTCCAGTTGCATGAATAACTGATCCTGACGGGCCCTAAAGCACGAGGTCCAAACATGTTTTGTGCGTTTGTTTTGTTTTTTTTTTAATTGTTGACAGCACTTAGTGTAAACCCTTAAACAGACAGGCTTTTGGGCTTTGTTGCGCCCTTGATCCCAAGAAGCACTCATGACTGGTTTGGTAAATTGGTACAATAGAGTATGATTTTGATCGAATTGGAATTAGCTTTTCGGATTGTTAGCCAGAATAAGAGCTCAGAAGTTTAAGCAGAAGTTGAGTAAAGTTGTGTAATTGTCAGATTACCCTCAATAAGTGTGCGATCGCAGATTTAAAAAGCTTGTCAACGCGTCTCACCCTCACCACTGTCAAAGCCCGACCCCCCACTCCACCATGCACACACACCCACTCCCCTAACCACCCCTACACTCTCTCTCTCTCTCTCCCCCCCCAGTCAGCTGATACTGGTCTAATTACTGGTTTTAAGCCGTGCGCTTCCTCTGAAAGGCTCCATACTAGAAACTAAATCTTATAATTAACCCATCCTCTAGCAGCGGAGTAATGGAGGTTCTCTGCCTTGTCAGAGGCCGTGGCTGACAATGCTATCATCTCAGCCCGGCCCTCCTCGCTGCCGCCAGCCCCGCATCGCGGCGTTGGCGAGGAAAGACGAGCCGTATAATGGGAGGCCTTATCGAACACGCTTAACTCTCGCCTTACCAGCTGACCTTGACAGTTGCGCTTAAGTTGTTTAGACAAAACCTCGTGTGTGTAGGTGTCTGCGCTCCAACATACTCGACAATGGCTGTTTTTTTTTTGCTAACTGTCAATTTCAGACTATAGAGCGCACAAGAGAGTAAACTTTGTACTTATATAAGCCGCACCTGAGTATAAGCCCCAGATTTTCATGTTGTAGCATGAGATATTTATTCAGAGAGACAGTACACAGAAGATTTTTTGAAACATAGTTTGAAAGACTGAAGTTCGGCTGTATAGCATCAACCAACACATTAACAGTTAGGTTAGATAATAAAACGTACTTTAGCCTACCAGAAAATCTATCTGGTACCTTGGGTTAGGGTTAGGGTTGGGGTCAAGGATAGGGTTGTGTGCGTGATGGACAAAATGATGCGAAATCCACATTCAAACTACCAGTGGTGTTTTCTTCAGTGCTTGAACTTTGCCCTCATGTCTTTCTGACTTTTGTTCTTCCTGCTACACTGCCCCCCAGTGGTCGTTAGCTGGTACAAATCTATTGATAAGCTGCACTGGTGTATAAGCCGCAGGGTTCACACATAGTGTGAGATAAAAATTGCAAGCTCATAGTCAGAACTTTACTGTGATATATCTTATGTGAAATCGGATACTCACTCCAACGATATGATGAGTTGTGATTTATAGTCTGAACTTTATGGTATTTTTTCTCACTGGAACATCTACGAAGCCCAGTCAGCTGTTCACTGTCTTGCTCAAGGACACTCTGGCATCTCTGTGGAAGGAGCCCACGAGCAAGCCAGCTTAACTTATGGTTCCCCGAGACTTTATCTGTTCTGCATTACACACATACACACACGCACACACCACATACAGCGTGTGTGTCACAAGCACAATGTGATTACTCGTAATTTCCCACCGTTAATGTCATCCCGATTTACAAAGTTCTCCTCCAGGAGGATGTGTCACATTAGGCGTTGTTTAGCGTCGAGCGTGTCCCGGTACGAGCCGTTGGGGGGGTGGCAAACACCGATCCGTGGCTAATTTCTGCGGTTCGGGCTCCAAAGCACGTTTGGCTGCAGGCTGGGCTGGCCGCCTCCGCCGACTGATCTGGAGGCGGTTGTGGGAGTGGATTAGTGGCGCCGAGGGAACTTGTTGACATCAGATGGCATGGGAACTATGAATCCACACACGGGGCTCAGCCAGTAAGCTCAGGCAAACCTGCAGCGGGCACGCAGAGAGGAGGGAAACACAAACAAACTAAGGCCCGAGCGAGTATCCCTGCAGTTGGCGTGTTCCCACAGACATTTGGTGGCCAGAGGAACAGCCCGCTTATTAGAAAACGACCCCGCCGCCCTTATTTCCGAATACGTCGCGCCATTTACGGACGACGGAGCGGCGTCGGAGAGACGCGAAGCGCGCGGTTATTGTTCTGTCTGTGGTAATAATTGGTAAGATTAAAACGTAGCCGCAATATAATCAGCGAGCCTCGTGATAGATCATAATCGTAATGACGCTGTAATCTACCCGGCGTCAGATGGCTGTAATCCCACAGTAAATTCACACTAAAACCTGGGCGGCCCGGCATTATTACAGATAATCCCCCCCCCCTCGCCGCTTTGTGTGGCATCACACACGCAAGCATGCACGCACACAGGCACGCACGCACGCACACACACACACACCACTCTGGCTGCAAATCGATACCATTTCGGCTATTGTCTCAATTTCAGCAGCGACTCGGATGGCGGCTGAAGCCAGATGGTTGCCGCACACACTGTGGGTGTTAGTGGGAAACGGTTTGATCTTAAACGGGCGAACGCGGCTGTCGAACGCTGTCGGAGGACCAAATGTTGTCTGATCATCAGCTAAATGTGTGTGAGTGTGCGTCTGTAAAGCAGCCAGCGTCTTACATTGTTGCGCGAAGCAACAGTGTTCGATATTGTGCTGTGACAGTTTTATTTATTTATTTATTTTGTTAGTCGCTGTAGAGGAAGAAATGTGTGGGAGGTTAGGCTGACACACACATACACACGCACGCGCGCACACACACACATACATCATGCTCATCGGACCAGCGTTCCTCCTCAGAAATGACAGCAAAAACAAAGGAGGAGAACCTCCGCGACCCGAGTTTGATGTTTTCCTTTCACACGCCAAACAGGCGCTATCGTCAATATCTTGACGGTTTCGCCCGAGTGAGCGGCGACTCCTTCCCGCTCGTCGAGAATAAACCTCGTCCCACCGACGAAGGGCAGATAGTCAAATATGTGGAGTGATTAAAAAGAAAACAAAGGGGTTGAAGGAGCTTGCGGAGGTGTTTACATTCTTGCGCCTCGGCAGCTGATGACGACCTCCTCGTCTCCATCCTGCTCCTCTTCCTCCTCCTCCTCTTCCTCCTCCTTGTCTGGCAGACTAAGCGCTGTCTGGACTCTGTCCGCATCTCCACGATGTGGCTCAGTGTGCGATGTGTGTTTTCAATGTTGCTAATGCTAATAAGACACATTCAGAGGTGGAGGAGAGATGCTTCAAAGACATTCCGTCTCAATATGGAAGCCTCCACAAATCCCTGGGCTCCTTTCTCCTATTTCCATTTGCCATACACAACCCGCCAACGTGTGTGTGTGTGTGTCTGCTTGTGCGTATGTGTGAGAAAAGCCTTAAAACTGCAGCATATTAAACTGTATTTTTCATACCCGGCCCCTGAAGTGCATTTCTAGCTCCCCTGTGCTAGCTTAGCGTGACGTAGCTTAGCTATTCTGTTGACAGATCACATTTTCCCCGTGTAAACATCAACAACGCATATTTTTTCACTTTATTCCGTCTGCTTTGTTCTGCTACAAAGACCCCGAGCAGCCGGGGCGTCTCCCGCTCATCGGAACCGCGTTCCCGTCCCTCCGAGGGGGATCCCGGGACCGTTCCCAAACCACACCAGAGCCCTCCTCACGTGTTTTTGTTTGTTTTGACTCTTTTTTCCCCCACAACCGGTCGCTTTGAATGAATCTGTACCTCATTACAGAAAAGCCCTGAGCTGCTGTTGTGCGTTTGTAACGCCAAAAGGCTTGTCGAGCGCTCCGACAGGACGGCGTAAACACTGTTTTGGTGGCGGCCGGCTGACAGCAGCGAGGACTAATCCCGACTCTGGCTGAGCCCTGATAACCTGTTGTAGAAACACGGCTAATTATAAGAATCGCAACCTGCTCGCGCATTCCTCGAAGGCGGCGTCACATGACGAAGGAGCTCCAGAGCCAAAACAATCCCGACGAGGCCCCGGCCTCGCTCGGCTCGGCTCGGAGGGGATGGCCGGGAGGTGTTTGGTGCTAAAATAAGGAAGGAAAGAGGTGGAAAAACAGGGAGGATATGGAAGAGCAGGGCGGGAGAGGGCCCGCTTTGTGAATTTATGTGTGTGTGTGTGTGCGAGAAACCTTCACCTTCACCTCCGTTCCCCTCCTCCCTCGCCACCTCTGGGTTTTTTTTTGATACAATAAACCGGTGCGGTAATTCCCGGTAATTAGGCAGGAATTTCTCACAAGTGGCTCTCTCTGACGTCAATCCTCCACCTCGCCAGTTTGCTCTCTCCTCCCCGGCGTAGCGAGCGCCGAGCCCCAGGCTGATTTTGGCAGAGCTCCTGGACAAGTTCGCCGGGCGAGGTTTGGAGAGGCTGAGCTCGCTTGGCTGGGAGCGAAGGCCCTGCATCGTGCACGTGTGTGCGTGTGAGAGAGAGTGTGTGCAGCGAAGACGTATCCAGTTGTCCGTGTCAAGGGCAGGATTGTTTTGGGACAAAGTGGAATTCGGCCCTCGCGGAGAGAATCAGGGCAGGTACTGTATTTGTTGCCTGTTATTCATTTCTTCGCTTTTTTTCTCCCTGTCCTGGCTCCCGCACAGCCTCCCCAGAGGTTCTGGAGTGTGTTGCTTGCTTGGATTTGAGATCTGGCTGGGCCTGTTTGTGAGCTTTTGCTACCTTTTAGCATGGCGTTGTTGTAAAAAATTCCCTTAACGACAATTGTTGACGCATTTTTCTGGGTGTTTCGCTTTGCTGCTTTGCCTCTGTTGGTGTTTTTGTTGTGTTTCTTTAACAGATATCCGGGTTGGTGTTTGGCTGGGTCGTGGCAAAGTTTGCTCAGGTCGAGTTGCTTTTCAACCGCCACAGTGACTCGCGGTGCGAGTTGCACTTTCGTCGCAGAAATTCCAGCGTGAAATTCATTATTTTTAAAAAGTGTTGAACCGACGTGAGGGCGGCAATAACATATCTGTGTGTGTGTGTGTGTGTGTGTGTGTGTGTCTGTGTCTGTGTGTACGGGCCCGAGTACATCTGCACGAGTTTATTTGTGAGAGTGGTGCATTGACCCTTTGTGTAAGCAGCCAGTGTGTATCTACCATGTGATGTCCACATGTTTAACGCCATGACAACATGAAAGGCCTCTCTGTCTTTCAGCC
>OMPJ01042195.1:7963-18310 GCA_900312935.1 Carapus acus
CCCTTTTTTGTATTAGCCTTAAGTAATATTCTAATTTTGTGACACACGGAATTTTGGATTTTCATTTGTTGCCACTTCAAATCATCAAAATTAAATGAAATAAACATATGAATGCATCAGTCTGTGTGCAATGAATGGATACAATGTACAAGTTACACCTTTTGAATGCAATTACTGAAATAAATCAAGTTTTTCAAAATATTCTAATTTACTGGCTTTTACCTGTATATCTCTTCTTGTCCTTGAAGAACCCCGTCATTTGGCTCGAATTGGAACCATACTCATCATTTCCAAAATAGAAATTTCTCTAAGCATTAAAGTGAAGCACTTGTTACCTTACCAGGGAGTAAGGGAATGGACATACTTGCAAATAGATAGCACACTGAACCCATTGGTAAATAAATGTATCAAAATCAATGATGATTAATGCAAACACATAAACACAGAGGCATTTCTCTCTGTGTCTGTATGTGTGTGTGTGTGTGTTTGTTAGTTACCCTGAGTAGTTTGGGTCTCTGTTCTGCCTGATGCTGTGCTGGCCAATTAGTTCCTAGCTCATGGTGAAGAGGAGGCCCATCAATAAAACATGACATGTTATTTAGGATAGCAATTAAACATTAATACTTTGGAGCTTCTATAAAACACAAGGTTAGCACTCCAAAACATCAACGAACACTTTGGGGACGAGGCTCCCAGCAGCCTTGTGCATTTTGATTTTTTTCATTTTTTTTGCAGATGTTCCTCATGTTGTCAGGTTTTTGCGGCAGATAATGGTCAGGTGTTGAGTGGTCGAGTGTGTGTGTTTTCCAGTTGGTCTCTCTCTCTTTCTCTCCTCGCGCTCAGCCTCTCATCAGGAACACAGTATATACTGTATGAGCTCAATTAATTAAGCATCCTGGTGTGTGCAGGAACAGACTGATCGCGTCGATGAGCAACGCACAGCCTTGCAGGTTTTATTTGTTTGCGATGGTACCCTGGGGCGATGCTGTGAAATGATATAGAAGCCTCGGCATAATGCCAGAACGGCGCTCTGGCTCAGCGTGGAATTCAAAAACGGATTTCTCAAACGGAAACGAAATCCGTGCGGTGGGATGTACGCGGGCATGAACGAAATGCCTGAGTGCCCCGGCGCAGAGTTTAGGTGATTCTGGATAAACAGCCTGCAGGCATGGGCTCACACACAACTCCTGACAGACATCCAGTTCGATTAGCATACGGCACCTCAATGCCGCTGTAGGCGCCTGAGAGAGAGAGAGAGAAAAAAAAGCAGCCTTATTTGTGCCCACAACGAAGAGCAGAGCCTCCAGTCTGAGTGTGAGGGGTCAGGGCTTGAATCGTAATTGTTGTGTAAATTAGTCAAATTAAGATATAGAGGTCAAAGGTCAGAGCGTGTACCAAGTGTCTGTTGCATGTTCAGTAATTATCCCAACACAACCTGTACTGAGTAAACTTTAATGCACAGAGACTACCCTTCCCACGAACGTTCGAAGTCCATATATCTGTACATACAAACACAACTGCTGTATTAATGAAAGTAATAAAAGTTTTTTTTTTCCAGATTCCCACAAGTTTGAATTTTGACGATATGAGCGCCCTCCTGGAGCGTAACCTGTCCGCACTTTGGGGAGTGTCTGCAATGTGATTTTACCACCAGAGGTGCACACTAGCACCACATGGGGGCCAAATTAAGTCTACGTGTTCTAAAGCTACGTTCCGCTTGCTGAGAATTCCTAGAAACTGATGTAAATTTTCGATGGGGTTCTGTTGACACCCGTACACAGGGTCTGGTTTGAAAATTTCATCGATTGCCTCAGGATAAAGGGATAGCCTCTCTTGGGCCCAAGTTTTTTCTGTTCTTGCTTCTCCCCCAGGGACCTCGACCCTCCTGCCGTCATCCAGACTTCAGACTCTGCAAGGGGATTAGCAGATCAGAGGAGGAGTCGCGATGAAACAAGGTGATTACTTTCTCCCAAACACCAGCAGCTGTGGGGCCTTATATGGAGGTTACAAAGTCCATGTCGGCGTGACGCCACGCTGACATCGACCTCACAGATGGGGGAACAGATTCATGAAAGGATCGATCATGTTTTAGGATTGAAAAAGTGTTTCTGATTCTGAATGTAGATTTTTTTTTTACCCACCCAAAGAGCAAATCCCAAATTCATATTTTTCTTACCTGGCTGATAAAAGAAGCAAATTCAGTCCTTCATCTCTCTGGCGCCATTAGGACTTAGTGCCCTGTCCTCCCCCCTATCCCAGTAAGGGGCTAAGCTGCTGTAATTTGTGGCCTCTGCGCAGTGAGCAGGGCCGGTCCCACCGCGAGGCCTCACAGAGCTCTGATAATGAGGCAGCGTGTCTCATTAAACGCCGAGCGGCCTGTACACAAGGGGAGCTGACATCAAAAGCCTTCATGCAGCCTTTGGCACACGCACGCACACACACACACACACACCACTAAGGCCTTTGTATTAAAGTGGCTCCACACACCTCTCAGTTTCACCTCCCGCTCTCTTTTCTTGTGGTCTGGCGCCCTCACACAAGTGCAGGAATAAGAATGACCCTGTCCGCCATTCACAGGAAGTAGGAAAAAGGTGAAGATCTGCAGAATTTGATGGCCGCCAACGATGGAGCATCTGGTTATCTTGTTCATCCTAATTCACCTCACAGGCCTCATTTCCTCGCGGATCTCTGAGAGGCCTCTCACCTGTTCCTCTCCTTCTCCTTCCTTCCTCCTCATCTGGAATTTTGCTGTCAAGCTCGAGCTGCGTGCAGTTATGATGGAATTGATGCAGTGTGAGAGTGTGTGTGAGAGACACGGAGCAGATGAGATGGGCTCTGACAGCTCAGCTACAAGATTGAGGACAGATGTCGCGAGACAAACACAACATTTTTAAGTGTGTATGTGGATTTTAAGAGAGCATGCAGTGATTGTGCGTACATCTGTGTGTGTATTTGTGTTTGTATGTCCTAGTGGACGCTACATGTCCATTAAGCCAGGTGTGGACGTGTGGCAGACTGAATCTCCAACGCAGGGTAAGGGATGAGAGTGGATGTGACAGAGAGAAGAAGGAGAGGAAGAGGAAGTGCAGGGGTGAGTCACACTCGACATTTCTCTCTCTCTCGTCTCAAACATGAGTCATGCAAGAAAAATCCACGCCGCCATTTTTCATGACGCAGGTTTACAGGTTGCGGTGGCGTTCCGCCGAAACGGGTCAGGAGTAACCGTGCGGGCGCCACGTTTGGAAGCGGAGTGCACGCGAGGGGAGGAATGAAGGAGTGAGGGAGTAAAGGAGTAGATGCTGCCGCATAGACACCAGTAACAGTCTGAAGGAATCCTCACCTCTTTGCAAGAACTAAGGAGATGTGTGTAAATGCCAATGGGGCAAGAGTAATGAGCCGTGAACGGAGCACAACGGCATCCCGGTGTGCGTGTGTGTGTGTGTGTGTGTGTGAGAGTGACTTCTCTCAGAACAACAACTCCATTAGTGTGTGTCTGTCTAACATCTCAGCTGGCGGCCTGGGCTCACCGTCGGCGTCGCAGGGACGAATGCAAGCAGCAGTTCGTGAGCGTCGCCAAGCTGGTATGCAGCTAAAGCAGAATTGTATTTGGTAGCCTGTGTGTGTGTGTGTCTGTGCGTGTGCGTGTGTGTTGGTGTGGTTATGGATGTGTCTGCGCCTTTATGACACCTAATGAGATTTCAGATTTTGTGCCGGGTTAAGTGGCTGATTGACGTGGTTGATTTGCGTAGCCCCGCTGAGACCTCGCTCGCTTCTGTCACGTCTGGCCTTTGTTTGTTGTTCTTATAGCTCAGTGAGCCGCTTTGGAACCGGTCTGTGCTGCTCCCTGTACGAAAACATTTTGAATTTGCAGTTGCTGTCGTTAAAATATCGCTAATCATAGCTAATCATCGCTGATTTTCTTTTTACGTTTTTCAATTGTTGTGCTGCTTTCAATTTATCTGTGGCTCCCCAACAGGCTGATTCCTCCACTTCCCACAAAGTGCTCTACTTCATCTTTCACACACGGCAATTAGTAAGAAACACATTTTGTCAGACTTTTGCGACATGTACGCATCATTTTGTCACAATTAGTGCAGGGTCGAGCAGGAGTGGCTCAACCTTGAGAGCGCTCTTGTAAATGAATTTGTCTCCTCCCAGGCAAAAAGAGAAGCTGCCCAGATGGTGGCATAATAACATTTCCTTCACACCACGTGCCATGTAAGACCTGGAAATTTTGCAGCTTTTATAGTTTCTGCTGCTTTTTTGCTCTGTGCAGCAGGCACGTCGCCGCCTTTCCGTGTGTTCACACAAAACTGTGTTGTTGATAAAGAGTGTTTGAATTTGAAGCTGGTGTAATGAACCCACGGTGACGAGTACGATGCCACCTGTGAGCAAAACAATGATGTCTTTATGTTTTTCACACAAATAGTCAGCTGATCACTTCCAAGTGCGCTAGCACGACGACATCGCAGTGCACCTTCAAAATGATTCAGCCATTGCGTTTTGCTAACAATCGCTTCTCCCGAATGCAGCGCCGTTGATGTAGAGCAATCAAGGACGAAGCTTGTCGAGCTGCTTTCATTCGGTCGTTATTTTGCCTTTGTATGAATTTGCTAGTTGAGGAAGACGCCAACAGTAACAGATGGAGCCGACCTGTGTGCGATCACACACACGGGCCGCTGAAATCTAATATTTCATAGGTTTCATTGCGGGTGATTATACGGCAGCTGTTTGAAAAGGTAGAGATCGTGGTCGTGATGTGTGTTTGTGTGTGTGAGGGAGGGAGAGAGAGAGAGAGAGAGATGAGAGACTTGTTGCTGCCGTCCACGTCTCCTTCAAGGGTCCCAGTCACTCGCATTGATTAAAACATTCCATCAACCTTCATGATCTCGCCGCTGCTTCCTGCCGCCCGCTCCCTCCCTCAATCACATCACCGCCGCACCTGAGGACGGCTCGTCTGCTACGCACGTCCCACGTCTCGTGTGTGCGGGAGCGTGTTTATCCATCGCTTAAGGGCAGCTCCGCGGCTCATAATGGAATAATAGCGTACATCACGGCCTCCTCCGCGCTGAGTTGTAAGCGTTCGCCGCGAAGCGTCCACGAGGGGAGATGATGGTCTGGCAGATGCAGAACCGTTTGATGAAACAAATGGCGACAAGCGTGAAAATGAAAAATCAGGAAAGACATTTTCTAACGGTCTATTGGGCGAATAACCTTTCTGTGTGTATCCATCATTGCCATCATTACGTGACGGTGCCTGTAATCACTCATTGTGCACAGCAGTTACACCAAGGAGAACAGAACAGGCCGGTGGACATGATGAAAGTATCACCTGAAAGTTTTTGGCTCCCAATGTTTGATAGAATATCTTGCCCTTGTTGCCTCTAGGGTGTCTGCGCGCTTTCAAATCCAGCTAGAAGAACGATTATGAGTCAGGCCGGCCGAGACGAAGACGGAGGGGAGGGGGGAACATTCTTGATGCTTCTCCACAGTTGATGACAGAGTAATGGCGCTGACAGCTCGCACTCGCCTCTTGTCACGCTCACCTCTGACGGCCCCAAGCCCCCCTGCGGCTCTCGCGATTTGAAAGGTGTAAAACTAGATTGAAAACTAACGAGCCTCTGTGATTAAGGAAGTTTCCTCCCGCCGAGGTCCAACTGGTCCTGCTGGGATCCAAAACAAATCCAACACGTCAACACTCACCTCAGGCGGTAACCGTCTGCTATTTGGGCCACATTGGTGCTTTTTCATCTTCGGCCAGTAAGTCGGTGAGGAATACAAAGGAGAGAGAAATCTGTCTGGTTAGACACCAAAAGCCATTCCACTGCCTCTGCTGAGATTCTGCTCACACACAGCTTGTTTTCTGGGTTGCTTCCTTTTGTTTGTCTCTGTGCCGTCTTTCCGTTCCTATAATTTTCGCCCCCAATCACACCGGAGGGATTTCCCTCAGCCTCCATTTCCCTGAGCCGTCTTTGCCGACCTCGCTGGCAGCATTTCTTCCTGAAAATTGACTTTGTTTGTCGGGACCTATGGACTTTTCTGAGGTTTAATGTTGCCGATCGACGTTATTCCGCCTTAAATGCTTCCTTATACCCTGGGGCTTCCGTGTGCTTTGTGACTCCGGCTACGTTGGTCTCTCGGCGGGGAGCAAAAGCGGAGGTCTAACAACTCTAATTTAACCGAAGTCCAACTTTGTAAACCACATCATTTATCTGAAGTCAGGGCGACCATGGCCGCAAATCAACAAAGGAGCAATCAATCGCCAGGCCAAGCGAATCAAATCTGAAATCAAGTGATTGAAAAATTACATAGTTTGAGCCGGTTATTCAATCTGTGTGTCCGAGCATGTGTGTGTGACATTGAGTGATGAGCGACTGGCACAGCAGCAGCTTGTAGGCGGTGGGAGGAAGCCGACAGTGTTAATGTGGCGTAAATCTTTCACGAAATACACAAACCGCCACCCTAGTTTAGCTGTTTGTGAATGCTGCGACAGATTTGGAGCATGCAGATGTGTTTTCTGACTGAGAGTCAGTGTAATAGTCATAATATCATGGTCCCCATATATCAGGGGTCGGCAACCCAAAATGTTGAAAGAGCCATATTGGACCAAAAGACTAAAAAACAAACCTGTCTGGAGCCGCAAAAAAAATTAAAAGCCTTATATAAGCCATATTAATGAATCAAATATTTATTCTTAACATTTTTACAGCATTGGAAAACGTTGAGAATCTTTGTTTCACATTTTTACTCCCATAAAAAACATATTAAAATGTAAAAATTATGTTTTTCCCATTTTTATCCATTGTCACAAATTTTTGAAAGTGCTCCAGGGAGCCACTAGGGCGGCGCTAAAGAGCCACATGCGGCTCCAGAACCGCGGGTTGCCGACCCCTGCCATATATGGATTGTACCTGGTATGTAGTGCTCCCTTACTTCTGCTATTACACTCAAATATTTATTAAGATATTAATAGGAGAAGTATATCACTGTTCCTCACTGTTCTACATTTCCAGTTACGTTCCCTCCCACCTGTGTTTGCGTTCCGTTCTTTGAGCTGCCGGTGGTTTTACCCCTCTGGATCAATAGATCGATTCATGGTCACGCCATTGATATGAACAAACACAAATTATCCACATGTAGCCACAGCGAGACTCACACACACATACGACTCGTATTTGAGACTGCAACTTGTGTTCAGTTTTGTGCAGAAGAAGAAATGGCTCCACTCTAAGTGCAACTCAGATGGATTTCAATGATGCAAAACCAGTTCACAGACAGAATGATGAAAGGAAAGTGAGGACGATTAGAAATGAATGTGGATGTAGTTTTTGATATCAATGCCTGGTATTAAGACAAAGGGAAACTGTTTCTCTACATCCTCATTATCTCAAGATCAGTAGACTGATCAGTAAAATGGGGGTACGAAAGAACGAAAAGATGAAGCTAATTACTATCGCAGAATACAGAACAATACAAACCGATGAATAGAATAATGATAAAACAGTGGAGCTATAAAACATCACTGATGTAGATGATAGAATTCCTTTTCTCCGCCATCCTTCATGTGACTTGTCCAACCTGATGCAGCTGGTGGGAGGAGGGAGGTGGGGTTGGAGAGGGCGTTATCCCCCCAGATGTGTGTTTCTGTGTGTGCAGGTGTGTGTGTGTGTGTAGGTTACAGAAGCCAGTCTTTCAGTATGGTAGAGTGTCAAGGACAAAACCAGATTTTAAAGCGGGCAACAACCCGAGTGGGTGTTTCTAATGATGCCAAGAGAGAGGAGAAGCAGTGTGTGTGTGTGTGTGTGTGCGCGCGCACGCGTGCATGAGTGTGTATGAGAGAGAGAGAGAGAGAGAGTTTGTGTTTGTCTGCTCGTGTTTGAAAATAAAAAGCACCATCACCAGAATAAATTCACAACTTGTTTGTGTGGTACCGAGGTCCAAATCCGACGATTTGCATCAGTGTGAACAAAAGATCAATCAGCAGAGAGTGAAATGACAAACGTGGCCAAGAGGTCTGGCACTGCCGCATGGTGATGCTTATCACGCTGCAGCTTCAAATGCAAACACATCATACACACGCACACACACACACCCAGGAGCATTCCAAACAGGCTCAGGCGCCTGCTGGTTAGATTCCAGGCTCCTCTGATTGGATGCTGACAGCCACCTGATGATCAGGCTGGGTCCATGCATGCAGCCATCAGAGTGGGTGTGTTTGTGTGTGTGTGTGTGTATGTGTGTGTGTGTAATACACAGTCAAGTCTTCACCTCTGCTGTGTGCTCCCTGACCTAAACCCTCCCTTCACCCATCAACACGTGAGCTTGTTAAAGACAAAACCCAGAGGGACTGACCTCCACCTTGGACTGACCTTTGACCTCCTCTGTCCACTCAGATATTTGCCAACATGTATTAACAGAAATCACTGACTTGTCATCGCAGTTTAGGTCTTACACTCACACACACGCACACGCACGCACGCACATCGACGCATCAGAAAGGAGCCTCATTACATTCACTGTAGCATTGATGCATTCTGCATGAAAGTCCTGGCATCGGACCTTTGTGCTCACCAGCCTGAAATTCCACGGCAAGGTCGGGCTGTTGTCGCACTGCCTTTGTTTTGGTCGCCCACGCTGCTGAAATTGGTTGGCATCGATAGGATTCTGTGCTGCCCTCTCATGTCAGGAACTGATCTTTTTAGAAGGGCAGTGAACAATTTGGGTGAGGAAGAAGGGCAGGAGCTGATACCCAAACACCTTTGTGGAACCAAAATGTGAAATTTAGCATGGTGGAGTTGGTTGCGATTAGAGATGTCCGATAATATCGGCCCACCGATATTTTCGGCCCGATATTAGCAAAAAAATGTAATATAGATAGATTTTTTTGCTTTAAAACTGATAAAATAAAAACCGATAAAAATAAAATAATGCTTGCGTTATACCGAAATAGTGCCTATGCGCTCCTGAAGCGTATACCGGCGCACATATCGGTATCGGCGGTTATCGGTATCGGTAAATTGCGAGTTGGACAATATCGGCATATTGGATATCGGCAAAAAAGCCAATATCGGACATCCCTAGTTGCGATCAGTTTGTGAAAATATTGTTTTCAGACAAACAAAAGCTGATGGAAATGATAGTACTTTTATATTACGTCGATAGATTAACAAAGTCTACATCGAACATAAAGAGCAAAGGAAAAGTTTGTGTTGGGCAAACACAATACGTGCACAACAAGCAATAAATATTTTTTTTGGATGCCAAATGTATGAATAATTTGCCAAAAATGTGACAAATGTTGAAGCACGTGAGGGTGTGACGGAAAATTATGCGACCACGGAGAAAATAAACAAACTCTCTTCAGAGCGTTGTTGATTGACAGAAAAAAAAAAGGGAAAAAGAAGCGTGACCTCACACACACATACACATACACGCGGAGACACACACACACTTGGAGGCTTCCCTAAGCATTGACCAGACAAGGTCAGCGTTGTTGACGTGTGGGTGAGCTGGTGTTGGGTTTCCTCTGAGTGTCGCGCGCCGGCCTGTAATAACGCCTCAATCACAACGCCAAACATCTAATCTCCTCTGTCATGCCGCCATTAAACTTGCATGTGGGCAGAGGGTGTCTGTGTGTGTGTGTGTGTGTGTGCCAAAGGGGGGAGGGAGGGGTTCGGGCTGGTCGTGCCGCCTGAGCTTATCGCCTCGAAAGTCTGACATCTGCCAACGTTCTCCTTCCCCACAGGTGCGTCCCAGGATCAGTGTGACACAGATCTTGTGCGGATTATTACCTATTCATGAGGACAAAAATAGAGCTCGCTGTGAAACTCTGATCAGACGCAAATGTATTCAACCGTCATTTAATAAGGTAAACTTAAAAAAGGCACGCGGTCCCGAGCGGAGGCTTAGCGGAGCCTCATAAATCTTTCACAGCGGCCTAATCGCAAAGAATAAACTATGAAGTACGTGGATGAGGTGAATCATTAATAAGTAATAAAAGGGTTTCGCCGAGGATTCCACCTTGGCTATTGATGAATAATGACACCTAATTGAATATTTATAATTACAGGTAATTCCCTCCTCAAAGCTATCGTGGCTAAGTTTGTAAACAGCCCCTGTGGAAATAGTCCGCAAACTGTCGTCTAGTCTTTGTAATGTCCTCTTTTTGTCCCGGAAGTTGCCCAGCAGGGAGTTTGGTGGGATTTGTAAATCCACCGAAACAGAAAACCATTATGTCAGAATGAAGCTGAGCTCTCCCCCCCGGGCGGCTGGGTGGGGGTGTGTGTGTGTGTCTGGGGTGGAGGATGGACTGCAGGCAACAGGAGATAAATATCCTTCGCACATCAG
>OMPJ01042200.1:0-12959 GCA_900312935.1 Carapus acus
TGTCACACAATTGAATTTCTTGTGACTTCAGCGAAGGAACTAAAGCTGACTGGAACTCATTCTTGGTGTTAGAGATCAACACGGCGTCGTGTTCGCCGATCGACAGCCTGTTCTGACTTGCAGGCGCAAACTGTGCCACCATTTATTTTACAACTTGTGTAACATCTGGAAATTTTTCCAAAAACATTGTGTACTGTAAGCCGCCGAGGAGGGAGCGGCCAAGCCGATCGTCGCTCTCGACTTGTTGCAGCATGTCAGATGCTTGAGTGAAATTTCAGCTGTGTTTGAGCGAGACCATGAATCTATTTATAATCCGCTGCAGTTGGTCGGACGCGAGCTCGCTTTAACGTTACGTCGGAGCTAAGTTAACGTTACATAAACGCGTTGTGTCATCACATCGGTGTGAATGCCCTAATCCAGGGGGTAGTCTGGTGGTGTCTGCGGAAATTCCCTTTGCATCTGTTGTGTGCACTTGAACTACTGGATTTGGTTAGTGGGTCAGAAATGTTGGTGTGTGGGAGGAGCCATGAGAACGTGCTAAGAGCCTTAGCACGACTTCTTGACGCCCTCCTCAACATGCAAACTGACTCCAAACTGCCTTTTGGTGTAAATTGCAAAGAAGACTACATTAAAGTGATTTTTCAGGGGTAACTTGACTTATCTCCGGCACGAGGAGGGCTCAGATGTTTTATCATTGCAATGAAAAGATAAGTCGACGCCACTTTCTGGCAGTCTGCGTGTCAGTCAGTCAGTGTGTCAGCCAGTCTGCCTTCACAGGCGTCTTCTCCTCTCCCGCTGCTGTAAATGTGCACACTTTGTCCTCTGGACGCGCCTCGTCAAACACGGTCCAAAGTCCTGCTTACGCCACTCTTTACATTTACCTGCCGTACTGTATGGTTAACCTACATTTGGACGAGTGTCAGAGTGGGAAAAGAGGCATATGGAGCGCGCGGCGTGTTGTGCAATCTGTTACACAATACGCAGGCTTGAGCGCACTCGCAGTCCGCCCGGCTTAATGTCTCTCTATCTCGTTTCCTTTATAAAGAGCATTAGCGGCATAAAACTAATGTACCGCTGTCCTTTGATATTTTCTATGCGCACCGCAGTGATAAAAACGGAGCGGTCTGAATAATAAGCGTGGATTAATGCCAGACTACAGGCCTTATCATGCTGCTACAATTACTGCTTTACGATGCAGTGCACCAACAGTGGAACCCTACCTGCCAGTAATGCATAATAAATAAATAAATGCATCTCACAAAAACATGTGCAAATGTGCTTTTTGTGCATCTTTGAAAAAAATGTGCGCATAAGATGTTCAAATTACTAAATAATGTGTATGAAAAATGCAATTTCTGAGGATTCGTGATTCAATAGTTGGTGATTGGCCTTCCCTCCATGAGTGTGTGATGTATTAACTTGAAAGACTGGCCTGTCAAATCAAACTGAATGGTCAAACATTTTCTTCTGTGCACACACTTGAAAATAATTTAGATGTAACATTATTAAAGTTGAATTGCGGTGCCGTAATCAAGCTGTTGCTTCACCGGGATGAAGTGACCGACAATGGTTGAATCTTTTATCTCCTCTTGAATAAAACACAACTATCTGACTGTTTTGCCTTTTGGGGCCACAGACATGACGGTGATTTAACTTGCATATGAACCTCAGTGAACCTCACTTCGTTTCTGATGTTGTTTTTCTTCCTCCACGTTGCACTTTGATATCGGATTGGTAGTTTAAAGCCGCCTTTATCGTAAAAGATGATACCAGCAAAGATTATCTCAGCTTCCTTGATGCAAAGCCTGATGTCAGCTATATTTTTATTTGGGATCGAAACCTTTGCTGTTCTCTTGAACAATATAAACAAGAAGACTGGTAACATCACCCCAACAAGGAATGCAGTTAAACTCCCTGCCTGTCATTTTTCATAAAACGGGACGATATCCAAGTCTATTGACCGGCACCTGCTCTGTGTGTTTTTCCTTGTTCCTGCATCTCTGCAACAGAGTCACAAACTGAAAGAGGAATTCCATTTACAACATACTTACAGCAAACCTGTGTGCTGCCCTGAACGACTAACTTGGACTTAAAAAAGACCCATCACATGATCCTCAAATGAAGCACAAACTGGCTCCAACACAGCAGTTTCTTATCCGTGTCATGAGAGCCACACACAGATACTGTATGTATTATAAATCTGCCTGTGCCTTTTGGATTGAAGGGGTGGAATCTTAGCGTTGGGCTGTCAGGGAGAGAGAGAGGGCACCTTGACACATACTGTATCTCCATGTGAACTACCACAAGGCTGAACGCCGCTCCGAACAGATAGCGACTGTGAGCTTCGCTCGGCGCCACAGAGCAGTCCTTGGAGGGCAGAGTGTGTTCTACCCACTCAGGGGCTACCTTTGATCCAGGAATAACTTTCTAGACTGCATGCAGTAGCTTAGAGTACTTCGGTGTGAGGCAGAGTCTGTGCACTCAATGCACCTGCTGCTTACAGCATGTGGACAGATTTGTCTTTTTTCATACCGTACATCGGTCTTGATGGACTTTGCATTTAACCTCATTGAGGACTGTATGGTGCAGTGAACTGCTTGCCCACTGAGCACTTCCCTTTTCAGATTCTTGCTCAGAGGCTTGACGGCATTAGACCTTAAGGTGTTTTACAGTAGGTGCCCCCTCTGGCTGGGGGCCATCGCTTAGGGGCCATGTTTCTGCCTTTCAAAGAAGTCAACTCTGGCCTCCTCCAGAGAAAAGATGTTTCCTTGAAACAGCAAGCCCAGGAGAATTATGTTGACAACCTGCATTACTGGAATATTTCATTTTTGATTGATGCCTTAGATAATTAAAAGCCTCAATTGACATATGACTGCTTAATAACGAGAGTTCTTAAGATGTTTATCATACCAACCGAACCTGTTCATGTGTAATCATGTGTAAGTCTGCTACACACCGACAGCAAAGCTCCACTACTATGACAAACTAGAAATTGTACTGTAATTGCTGCTTTGCATCAAGATGAAATACTTGAGCGTCATAGACAAAGAAATGCCTGAAACTCCTCCACCCATCTGCCAGTAACTCACTGTATACGCGGTAATATGCTGCGCCTCACCTGTCCTAATATGCATTTTCTGACCTTTTGTACAGTAAATGTTCTCCCTCTCTTGACAGACCCTGCGGGGATCAGGACAGTCAAGAGTCTGCAAGTCTGTGCAAAGTGCAACCAGGACTCAAAGTCACTGTCCACCATGCCACTCTACCGCTGACCTTCATAGTGCTCTAATATCATTTTGCTAAAAAGTGGGGAAATTAAGAATTTCAAATCAAAAGTACGTTTTCATTAAAATCACATGTAGTAAAGGATTAGAGAAACGATTACAGTTTAATTGATGGGATTTTGTTACCGAATCAGATTGGCAAGCTGTGCCTGACAGGAGAACAGCATGACATACATTTTGGTTGATGTAAGTAACCTTAGCTGACAGAGGAAACTGAGCTTAACTGAGCCGTGTTCATGCATCGATGTGGGCTTGCTGTGCCCATATCCTGCTCATCTCTGTCTGCAGTGCTGGTGATATTTAGCACGTTATGTGAAAATTATATTATGAGTGTATGGATTTATATTTCTATCTGTAATATATGGATCTGAACACATGTGCACGTTTGGCTTTTACACAACATAATTCACAATTTCCTGCTGGTTTTCAGCTGGCCGTGGTGACTAAAGAGCATGTAATCAGTAATGACTTTGGGCATATACCGCTGTGTCCACCCTCTGCACATACACACCTCCCACCCTCCCCTCCCTCATTGTAATCTTTAAAGACAGAACTAGGTCAATGGAGCACCTCCTCTCTCCCATTCTTCCCCTGCAGGAGCATTCAGAAATCCTGACAACAAACACATTCAGCCCACCAACACTCAACGAGACACACGAGAAGTTCGACGGAGCAGCAAATTAGCCCGACCGCGGTCCTGAGCCGAGATGCATTAATAAAGAATTGGTATGGCTACAAACAGAATACGAGGTGCAGCACAAGATCTTGACACACCAGAAATCGTGCAGAAAAGAAATCAAACACAACCTCAGAGCCCTTGTAATGTATAATACATGGTATGATTCATGGTAGCAGCGGAGCATAAATCCTGGTCGAGATTTTCATGTAGTTTGACAGCTTATGCATCAGCCAGGCCCCCGTGCACCCCCCAACCCCCACCGCTCTCTCTCACTCTCTCTCTCTCTGTCTCTCACTCCCTCCCTCCCTCTCTCACTCACTCACTCCCTCCCTCCGTCTATCCATCCCCCCTCCCCCCTCTGTCTTACATAACTGCAGTCGCACACTGGTGAACTTAAGTCACTGCAGGGGCCAAGTATTTCTCTCAACACGCAACATTTAAAGGAACAAATACATCTTGGGGTACTTATGTAACGTAAATATTACCGTGGGTAAACATGCATAAAATAGTCTTGATGATCAATGTTTATAGTGCACACTTTGGTCTGTGACTTAGTCTCCGATCCGAATTAAGCGTGTTAAAAAGTCAGTTCGAGCAAAATATAATGGAGCTGTTTTATGATAGACGAAGTTTGGTGATCGTTTTTAGCTTTACACAGGCAGTTTATGCTTTCATTTCGACGTCACAAGTCTGTTTATTACCGTGCGCGCCAGCGGTCGACGCACTTCGGACTCAGAAAAGCAGCAGCTGGCCCGACATTTGCAACACACACTTTTTCCCGCTCACACACACTCGCACAAGAAAAACGAATAACAAGAAGAAGAAGAAGAATAACAAGCACCAACTCACCTCTCATGTCGTCGCTTGAGTCTAGCAAACTATCTTCGAGTCATGAAACTCCCTGGTGGAAGCGGAGCCAGGCGACGAGGAGAGCGACGCGCACTTTTTCGCCCCGAGGCGGAGCAGCTGTAAAGTGTCAAAACAACGAATCCTCATAGGTTTTTAACTCGTTGTAAAAACGATGCTCCCACAGGCGCGCTGGTTGGTCTGGGGTGAAATTTAGGAGGAAAAAGCAAAACAAAGACGGCTTGTCGGTTACCGGCGCTGTTTGGGTTCCGTTCGGCGTCGGCGCTGCAGCTGCGGTCACAGCAGTGCAAATAATGAGACAAGCGTCTGTGCCTTCCCCCCTCTGCGTATGTCTCTCTGTCTCTCTGTCTCTCGCACGGTGTGTGTCTCTCTGTCTCCGTGTGTGTGTCTGTCTCTCTCTGTCTCTCGCTCCGTGTGTGTGTGTCCCGCTCAGAGTCTCGCGCTAACCTACTTTCGGCGCGTGGACCGCTCCCGCCCCTGTGCCCCCGTGAGCCCGGCGCGCGCGCGCGCGAGCGCGACGAGCCGCGCGGGTGTTCTCTCGCGTGCGTGGGAAAGTGTGGCAGTGTGTCAGCCACCGCGTCGCCATGGCAACCGGCGTAAGTCAGATCGCCCTCTAATGAAAACACACAGAGAAAAGGATCGCAGATGAGGAAGAGGAGCGAGGGTTTGTGTTTTCCGAATCAACGCTCTTATAGTTTTGTTGGGTAAAGTTAACAATCAGATTTAAACGGTCATATATGGCGTGCAAGGTCTTTCTCCATGCTGTTGACATTTGATATTGATGGAGACAAATGTTTCCCCTGCATCTGAGAGGCCATTACGGTTATTCAGTGGGCTATGTAAAGCATTTGTCTCCATAGATTTTCCAGTCGGTGACAATGTCTCTGCTCCATTTATCACTGTTGTCACTGAATTATGAAGTAAGAACAGGAACACATTAGTAACAACAAAAATTCTTTGTGCTATCATATTAACAGCGACGTCCTAAAATTGTTTCCCTCTTTTGCATGGAATGACAAACTACACATAAAATTTATTTCACCATACTATCCATGCGTCTCATCTATCTATCTATCTATCTATCTATCTATCTATCTATCTATCTATCTATCTATCTATCTATCTATACCTACCTACCTACCTACCTATCTATCTATACCTACCTATCTATCTATACCTACCTACCTACCTACCTACCTACCTACCTATCTATCTATCTATCTATCTATCTATCTATCTATCTATCTATCTATCTATCTATCTATCGAAATAGTCAGTCTATCTGTGTTTACACTCAGTGAAAATGGGCTGCAGCTCAGAAACCATCAATTACTGGCTGCCTGAAAACACACTTGTACGCGAGGGCACAACTAAGTGCATGTGATGTAATTCAGGCACAGTTATGAAATGAGGAGAAGAGAGGGATTATGGTAAGTAGGTTAGTGGAGCAACAGAGGGCTCCACGCTCCTCCTCTCCCCACTGTGTCATTCTTTTTCCGTCGCGTTGGCTGCTGTCACTACGACCACACACTGCCGCTGCCTTTGGCTCATGCGCCTCCTTAGCTGGGATGTATTTTCTTTATCCATACCTGTCAACAAGACCGGCCTCTCCCTCTCTGCCACGCCCACGCAGAGATCATCACCGAGAATTTACTGTTCAAAAATACCACGGGCGGAAAAGTATGGAGAGAATGTTTGCGACTGAGCTCTCAGTGGTAAACTTCCTTTTCCTCCCATTTATTCGCTTTGCTCGTTCTGATGGTTTCCTTCCTGATCTTCATCTGCCGTCCCTCACCCAGATCTGGTAGCATGTCCCTCGCTCTCTCCCCGTTGCTACCCTGCGTTCCCATGCGACATCACTGACCTCCTGACCCTGAATCTTATGTAACCATAGCAATACCCAAATTAGAACATTGAGCGTGGAAAGAGGGCGGAGCTTAACTTGACATACAGACATGTTGCTTTCAGCCAGATTAAAGCAGCTAGCATGAGTGCATACGTGTGCGCGCGCGTGTGTGTGCCTGTGTTTATTCAGACAGAAGGAAGACATCAAACAGAGACACAAACACCGAGACAGCCTAAGGTCGTCCTATGTGTGTGTGTGTGTGTGTGTATGTATGCCTAAGTGCAAGATGTGGCGCACGAATGCAATGACAATTCAACTGTGCAAACTGTCCCCTGCCCCATGGTGGACAAAGCCGCATATACTGAGAGGATTATTCAGGAATACAGCTCTGGCCTCCGTAATCCTCTCTCCTCTCCAGCAACCCGTTAAACCCTCTCTCCTCTCCGCTTTCAAATGCCCACTAATCTCTGTCTCTGAGTCTGTGCGGCTGTAATCTGGTTTGTTCCCGGCGCTCACCTGCGTGGGGTCCATATCGATAGGTCAGTGTGCCATAACGCAGCGGGACACGATGCAAACACACACTATGCGTTGGACGCGCAAAAGGTCAGCAGTAAATCGCAGCTACATTTTGCATGTTTGCTCATGTTAGACTTGCTATAATCACAACAACAGCAAAAATTGCATAAACTTGAACACAGATTCATATATTTTGAAACATCGATGGAAAAGATTAAAATACACATACGTTTGGGTAGCCAAGCAACATAGGCAATGAAAAAAAAAGAAAAAAGCCATTTAAGACACAAGTACACATGTTTACGTTCCATCTTATTTATTTTTGATGAATGCCCACGAGCCATTATGTAGGATTCTCTATGACAATTTTATTAATTTTATTATTTTATTATTTATTATTATTATTATTATTACTATTTTATTTATTAATTAATTTCATGACAATTTTTTCTCACAAAAAGGAAAGCAGCGAAGCTCTCAGTCAGATCAAAGCAGGTAGAACGGGCTCGTCAGTGTGTGCATGTGGGCGTATGCGTGTTTGTGTGTATTTATTCAGAGCGACTGGAGGAAGGCAACACAGGGAGAAGCAAATAACAAGAGAACCACAGACTGCTGAAAGAGACGAAGCCGACACGGGAGGGATGGTGCGCGTACACCACATCACAATCAAAATTAGGGCAGTGTGAAATCAGATATTTGAAGTGACGCGAAGCTCAAATTGCAGGGACTTTCAAGTATTCCTCCAGCGCAAATGCAGTGCAGGAACCAGTCGACACTCGTATGGTTTCGCTTCCGCTTTGGCGCGGCGTTCCAGAAAAGATGGAATGTAGTGCGAGGTGGAGGCTCGGCCTTGTCTTGTGACTGGAGGCGGCTAGCCACTTCAAGCAAACAGGACATGGCGGCGTGCGTGCTTGTGTGCGCGCGTGCAAGTGTGTATGCAGCTTCTGGTGGGTTGAGCGTGATGCTGTAATCCACATTCTGACTCACTCATGATTCAGGATCTGAAATTATTTGGCGGTGTAGAAAGAACAAACAAATCACAATAAAGGCCAGAAATGATTCAGCTGTGGTTTCCGATTAGTTCCCGTTTTGTTGGCCTGCTTCAGCGCTCACCCAAATCAACCTCACAACCCCACCGGGCGGGGGTGTGTGTGTGTGGGGCAGAATGTGACGAAGGTGTCAGCAGGGGGGGGCATCTGAGCAATCACACCTCAGCGGTGAGGGAGCATGTGCTAGACAAACAGGACAAGAGGCATGCTGGGACGTCCTCGTCTTCTCCCTGACGTGGCGTTTGTCCTCAGCGCGAAGACGGTGGAGTTCACCGTCCTCGCCCGGGGCTGTTGTTGGGATTCGCCGCCCTTTATTCAGACATTTTTAAATGACAGGCGTTCAATTAAACCTGACATTTACGGTGGTGTATCTGTCCGAGCGGCCCCCTGCACAGCGTGATGGGCTGTCCTGCTGTCACTCGATTTTGCCGATAATATCGGATGCGGGAGGCCTGACAGGGAGTGAGCGACATGTGGCATTAAGCCACAGCATGAAGGGAGAAACATCGTAAGATAGCGCGGGGAGCGAAAATATTACACCCAGAAACAAAGCGAATCAGGGTTACCCCGTTTCCACGGTCCTCGCTGAGCAGATGAATGGCTGAGCGACTCCAGCGTCAGACGCAGTAACATCCAGCGTGTCATCGCCTCCATCTGCTGTTATACGTGGCTAATAAAGCGTCAATTATGGCGCCATTTTCCCCTCATTAAATGTCACGCCCCCATTAGCGCGACTGCATAAGCGAGCGCTGCTGAATTCGGCCAATAGGAAGAGAGGAGAGAAAGGTGCCGGGCACACAACTGGGTCAGAGGCTGCTGCTGTATACAGTATATACAGTATAGCGTGTGAGTGTGTGTGTGTGTGTCTGTGTGTAACAAAAATGAGGAGCGTGTGTGTGTGCCTGTGTAGAGATGGTGGCTCGGGAGAGTTTTGGGTTCACTTCGGCCTGCAAAAGTAAACAAGTTCTGTCTAGCGCACAGTTTTCTGCGTCCATGCTAAGACTCACAGTGTGAAAAAAATAAATAAATAAACGAACAAATGAAAAATATTAATGTTTCTGCATCCTTGCTAAGACTAACAGCTTGGAAAATAAATAAATGAATAAACAATAAATTGAATAAATTAAATAAATGAATAAATCAATAAATCAATAAATCAATCAATAAATAAATGAATGAATGAATGAATGAATGAATGAATGAAAAAGTAAATGTTTCTGAATCCATGCTAAGACTCACGGCCTGAAAAAATAAAAATTAATAAATGAATGAATGAAAAAATAAACATTTCTGCATCCATGCAGAGACTCCCACCATGAAAAAAAGAATGAACGAACGAATGAATAAATGAATGGATGAATGGATGGACGAATGAATGAATGAATGAATGAATGAATGAATGAATGAATGGATGGATGGATGGATGGATGAATGAATGAATGAATGAAGAGACAAATGAAAAAATAAATGTTTCTGCATCCATGCTCACATCTTGAAAAAATAAAAATAAAAAAAGAGATGAATGAATGAATGAATGAATGAATGAACAAATGAATGGATGGATGGATGAATGAATGAATGTCTCTGCATCCAAGCTCAGACTCACAGCTTGAAAAAATAAAGAAAGAAATTAATGGCTGGATGAATAAATAAATGAATGTCTGCATGTGTGTGTGACCTCGCTCGGGCATTGTCAGGGGCTGGAGAAATAAGAAATAAAGAAATAAGTGGTGCGGAAACACAACGGAAGACGCAATCTGGAGAAAGATGAAGAGAGAGAGAAAACCGAGTCGCCGTCCTAACAATTTGAAGATGATACTGAAAGGAGATCTGCAGTTTCCATCGCTGGCTTCCATGACAACAGGCGCGCAGGGCCCCTGACCCCACGGCTTTTCAGTCATGAATCATCTGTCCTGAAGCTAACACCCACTAATGCACATATGTACAAGCAAACACTCACACCCGGGCAGGTTGGAGCAGCAGCAACACTCGCGGACACACACACATTCACACACGCACACACACAGTCATGCTCTCTTCGCGTGCCAGATTGGCTTTCAGCATCCACACGGAGAAACAGATCCAAGAGGAGAACAGAACATTTGCGAGCACGAGGAGGCTCGTCTTTCACACGAAGCCGGAGGAGTGAAAACACAAACACTTCATAAGTTTAAGTGCCACGGATACACACACACACACACACACACGGTCGCGCGCGCAGGTACATCCGTTGCTTCGACGGCTTAACTACTGGCTGTGCGCTGGGTGCCAGCACACCTTGTGAGAGGCTCGCAGAGGGCAGAGCAGGACGGTCGGTGCCGTGCTAGTGCCGCTTCGGGAGAAAAATGTTGTTGCAGTGAATTTTAATGTGTCCCAGGTGTTTTGGTCCCAACCATCAAAAGGAGGAATGCGGCGAATTCCTCCCGCTGCATGCTTGAGAGATCTTAAATTATAGTCATGGCCGCTCGGCTGGTATTGGCCCGTGGTCATCGCAGCTTTCTGACACGCCATCTATTACGGAGGTGCAGCGAGGGGCTCACCTGGGGACAATCTCTCTTTTTGCTCGCTCCATCTTTCCCTCTCTCTTAAGAATTCTTGCGCCGCGGGCCCCCACGATTATGGGACGGAAAAGTGAAATAGTAGCGTTCGCCGAAGTAAGTCTGAAAGCGGGAAAGAACCCAGTACGTCTGTCATTGCGGTGGGTGTGTGCGGCGCCGTAATTGTCGGAATGCGCTGCCATTGTGTTTCTCCTGCTCCCTCGAGGGTTCCACACTCGGTGCCACCACGCTGCTGACTTACCGACTTCTAGGCTGATGAATCAGCGCGCCACACACCGTCCGCCGTGTGTTTCTGACCTACATTAGCCGCGCCGGGGGAGCGGCCGGAGCATGGCACAGACGCAGGTATGTGCCGAGCGCAGCCGCGAGGAAACAAATCACGCCGGAATTCTTCAACACCTTCAAAACACTATTACGATACAAACCTCTGCCTCGCCTGTGCCTGCCTCACATTCTGTCCATCCCTCCTTCCCTCCCTCCCTCTCTCCTTTTCCCCAGCACACACACATGTATTCAATAAAAACACAGGAGCCGACATAACAACCGCGCTACAAATTGTGAAACGACTTTTGTTGTGCTCTCGTTTTGTTCGTCGCTTGTTTTCCTCCAACCCCGGTGCCCTACTTTCTCCTTTTCTCTCCGTCCCCATCCCCGTGTCCCTCCTCCCTGCGCCCCAGGCTCGGCGGGGTTAGGTCAGGCATTTGCCCGTCCCTGCGCTCTCCTCGGGGCTCGCCGTCGCCGCTGAAAGGCCTCCATTGTGGGTCTGCGTGGATATTGGTGTGATAAATGAATTGGACCAAAGGTGGCGTATGTGCTAAGTTGGAAGATGACCTCATTCTCATGTGAGATCCACGCTGACAGGACGCGGTATGTTGTAGATCAAGGGTGGGCAAACTGCGGCCCGTGGGCCCCATCAGGCCCGGTGGTCATTTTGATGAGGCCCGCCAAAGATTGGTTCAGAATTCACAATTTTGACCGCATTTAAGACAAACTGCAAAAAATACAGCAACAAAACTAACACCAGACTTTGATGCACTGGCAGAGATGTGTGATAAACAAAACTGGTCCTATTAAAAGGTAAATAATGCAACACCCTAATGCTTTTTTGCAGTTTCTGTTATATAAGTCGGCACCTTTTGCAGAAAAACAGTCCGTCTGTCAAAATTTAAAAGTCAATGAAGCTCCTGACCCCAGATGTTTGCCCATCCCTGTTGTGGATGGTTTACTAGTCAAACTGCCTCCTGTTGCGCCCTCTACTTTTTATATATCGAGATAAAAACAAACATCTGACTTTAATACAGTACTCTCCTTTGCTGTAAATACACATATAGATATACTGTATTCACAAATATAACCCAAAACCTCTTCCCCCTCTCTCTCCCTCTTTCTCTCCCTCTCTTTTAGCTTTATTGGAGTCATGTCGCGAGGATTGTTTTGAATAACCAGCCACAGACAAACAACGACCCCTGCTGCTCAGAATCGTCCCTTCAGCCTGGCCTCCTTATGTAACGCGCGCACAGACACACACGCACACACAAACAGCTCGGCCCCCCCCCTCGACTTAGCGGTTCACAGCATCAGATGCAGATGAGATCATCGGGTTGAATAATTATAATGGCCACATTATGATTCAGTTCATGCATGTTTGGATCTCTGGAAATAAATGTTCCCTCTGAGCTCCTGTAATTAGATGATCGCCCGCAATTAAATCGTCTTGTGATGCAACGCCGCGTGTGGACAAAAATATGTCCAGCTGTTTACGATTGCTTATGGGCCTCACGCGGCAAATAAACGTTATGTAGTAAAAATGTAAACGCATCGGCGGCGTGGCGTGGTAACATTGATTTTATTAAGCTGCTTTTTAAAGCAGTGGCATTGTACGGTGAGGACGAAACGGGAGCGCGAGGCGACAACGACGGCGAAAAACAGCGAAGATTACGTAAATAAACGGGATGAAAAAGAGGCGGGCGAGCCATCGAGGAGTGGAGAGCGATGGGAGGACAAAGGTGAGGGATTGAGGAGGTGTGAGTGTGTGTGTGTGAGAGTGCGTGAGAGTGTGTTTAGGCGGGATGCAGGGGCTGAGAAGAGGAGAGGAGAGACAGGGGCGAGGCGTGTGTCCTGACCTACTTGGAGCTCAAAGGCAGAGAGGAAACTTACAGA
>OMPJ01042207.1:0-14602 GCA_900312935.1 Carapus acus
ACAGGATAGCTTTGGAGAGTTTTGTCTCCCGCTTCAACATTGGTTGTAGATCACGACACAGATCCATCAATATATGTTTTGGGAAGCGGTACCTGCCGGAGAGGAACACTGTGCTCTCCGCGAACACATCTGCGCGCTCTCTGAAAACGCGCTCCCTCCGAAGCGCACGGTGCTCTAAATCCTCAAGCAGCGCCAGCCAGGCCATGGTGCGTTTAAAGTGTTTATAGCGGGTTCTGTCACAGCTGCTTTTTATAGCTTGTCACACCAATTATTCAACGCATCTGCTTCTAATTGAAACATTTCTTTCCTTCCTCCCCTGCTTCACTCATTCATTCATTCGTTAGAGGGAACGGGAACCGGTGAGGAGTTTGAGATCGCTCGACACGATCGCTGTATTTGTAGTTTCACCGTTCTACCACTGGATGTTGTGCTTACGCATGGTCAGAGGCATGCGTAGGTTTACACACGTTTCTACGCACACGTTCGAATTGGTAAATGTCATGCTTTGTCTTAGAATGTGCGTACGCGCTACTTGCGCACTTTTACGTGCACACGCACGGTTGATAAATGAGGCCTCTGTTCCTTTCCCATGTTCCAAGTCAATTTCTTCAGGTCAACCTGACCTGAAGGACAGAAAAACAGGAATCGACCTGCTCTCCTAACCTAGGTGGCTTTAGAGATATTTGTGTCCGTATGAATACATGCAGAAATGTGCATATTGTGTACGTCTTTGTGTGCTTATTTTCCACCACACTACATGCCTCTGAAGTTGTTGTTTTGGAACTGGTCCTCAATGTGCTACTGATAATTGCCTTCTTGATGCTACTCCACAGATTATTCGGTGCTCTTGTATAGTTCAGTGGGTCTCCTGCTCTGAAGGCAGTGTCCCGCTCCTGGAGCAGGGTCTTCACCTGGCTGTTGAGCCACAGCTTCTGGTTGGGGAACACTTTGACTGGTTGGGGAACACTTTGACCGTTTAGGTCTCTGTCACAAATTCAGTAAAATCTGCTGTATGTAGTCCAGTACTGTGGCTGTGTGATCGTGCAGGTCTGTCCCCTCTGCGAAAACGCCCCTGTCTATGACCTCAAAGCAGTATTGCTTACGGCACAGCACTGCCAATTTTTTCTCAAAAATTGGCAGTGCGCCGTATCATCCAGGACACCCTGTGTATGAATATTTGATATGCTTTCTGACCTCGAACCAATTTTGCGTGGTACACTGCACTCATTAATACCACATCAGATCAGAAAGAACTTTATTGCCAAGTTTGTCACCAAACAATTTTGCTTTACTGTTTATCACTTTCCATTTGGTGACAGCTCTGGTCTTCATTGCCCATTTCCCTCCATGCTATGCGCTGTGAACAGCCAAATTAATCAGTTGCTCGCTCACATTCACAATTGCAATTATTTCAGAATTAATTGGTGTTTATTGCACTGTTCAGAATAAATAAAATTTAACTCAATTCACCTCAGTTTTATTTGTATTACATGAAGTCATAATTGAAGTTATCTTAAGGCGCTTTCCAAGATGGCACAGGTGACAGGCCCTTTGACATTTCAACATTCAAACTTTGGCGAGGGCAGAGAGAAAAAAACCTGTCTTAATGGGAAGGAAGTAATACAGAGTAATACAGAAGTCAATGATTTTGACTAAAAGGATAAATACATCCATCAAAAATGTTGGTAAAAGTAGGAACATGTGATTAAGTATATGCTCTGTATACACTATTTTATAAAAATGAATTGCGAAATTGTGATGGCAATACTTTTGAGCTGCTCAGGCTTAGAATTTCTTGAGGGGTCCCATCCAGTGGCTGAACAAATCAGTGCAAGGCTGGGGGCGGGGTACATGACTGAACCCTCTTGATCAGTGATGTGCAGTGAGGTACATGGTGGGTGAGGCACGGACTCCTTTACAGTCCGATTTACAAAGATATTAACCCAAAAGGGTAGCTTATTCAATTGGCTACTTAGTGGTGCAACGGACAACGCGCCACAGATGTGTGCGTTCATGTGAAGTCTGCGTAAATCACTCACAGCAAGCAGCGCACACGGCAGTCTGACGGAGTAAAACACAGAAATTAACAGCTAGCATCAGTGTAAACTTCACTCGCCTGGCCTCTGTCCAGAACAGCAGCAACAACAAGCACCTGCAGGCTCACGTACGCCACCCTGAGGACAGCAGAGTACTGTCGTGCCTCACCCTATGCCTTTTCATTGCGATTTTATGTCCCATTAGCAAAACTAAATATGTCACTTTGAAACATTAAACTTGAATGGTTGAAGACATTAGCCAGACTGTGGAAAATCAGGGTATATAAACATATCTGCAAACGTTTTATTGGCGGCATGAAGAGATATGGGCACGCACCAATTGATTGTATCAGTCCAGTCCTGTGAAGGATTACGCATTCAGAGGTGAAGTGAGGCTTGTTGCTGCAGCACCTCGCGTTTCACCCCTGAATTTGAACAGGGATTTACGGTTCAAATACAGGGGCATTAGCATATTTTCTGTCAGGAAATCAGCGATTTTCACTATAAAAATGTTCAAAATTAGTCATACATAAAGATTGGTAGACAAAAATTTATATTCATTCTATGATACAATTTTTTTGTAATTTGTCATGATAGCAGGTGAGACTCTGCCCCACCTGCCTCCTCTGACCGCACGTCCCTGCTTTAAACCCTGTAAACGACGTTAGTGAACAATTGATGACGTTTTTACCCAGAATACACTTGGAGCCAATATCTGTAATCCACTTGTTAATGTGCACGTAAAGTTAACTGTGAGAGCGAAATGAAGCCAGTCATGATGCAGCACAACATTTCATTCAGTATTTCACACTTAACTACATGGCTAATGTCAGTCCTTGTAATGTTTTACCAACCACGACTCATCCTGCCTGGGACAAACTACATAAATCCACAAATTTCAGTGTTTTAGTCGCTCCAGTCATCCATTCATTTACTAGTATAATTTCCAGCCTGTCTTGCGGGGACATCTGTTCAAGAAGAAATGCTAAGTTTTGTCTCTCCTTACATTACCCATCTAGTACCTCTGGGAGGACCACAAAAGGTTTCCATGCCAATTAGGAGACAGAGCTCCACCAGTGTGTCCTGGGTCCTCCTTCTGGCCTCCTCCCAGGGGGACATACCCAGAACATCTCCATGGGAAGGCATGTAGGACGCATCCGGAACAGATTCCTGAACCATCTCAGCTAGCTCCTCTTGGTGTGGAGGAGGGATGGCTCTACTTTGAGCTCCTCCCGGTTGACAGAACTCCTCACCCTATCTCGTAGAGTGCGTCCCACCACCCTCGGAGGAAACTAATTTCGGCCGCTTGTACCCGAGATCTTGTCCTTTCGGTCATGACCCAAACTTCATGACCATAGCTGAGTGTAGGGACATAGATCAACCAGTAAACAGAGAGCTTTGCCTTCCGGCTCAGCTCCTTCTTCACCATGACGGTCACCGATCCATCGGTAGATCTCCCGTTCCATTCTACCCTCATTCGTGAACAAAACCCCAATATATTTGAACTCCACCACTTGAGATTGAGGATCTCGTCTCCAATCCGGAGGGTGCAAACCACCTTTTTACAGTCACTAACCATAGCCTCAGATTTAGAGGTGCTGATTCTCATCCCGGCCGTCTCACACTTGGCTGTGAACCGTCCTTGCACACGCTTGAGGTCCTGGTCTGTGGGCGCCAACAGGACAACATCATCTGCAAAAAACAGCTACAAGATTCTGTTGTCCCCAAACTGGACCCCCTCCGGCCCCAGACTGCGCCCAGAAATCCTGTCCATATAAATAATGAATTGGACCGGTGACAGAGAGCAGCCCTGCCAGAGGCCAATATGTACTGGGAATACGTCTGACTTACTGCCTGCAATGTCGTCGTCGTATGGAGACCGCACAGCCCGTAATCTAGGGGCCATGGACTCCATACACCCGGAGTACCCTCCACAGAGCACAGCGAGGGACCCGGTCGAATGCCCTCTACAAGTCCACAAAGCACATGTGGACTGGTTGGGCAAACTCCCATGATCCCTCCAGCACTCTGCGAAGAGTAAAGAGCTGGTCCATTGTCGCGTGGCCGCATTGTTCCTCCTGGATGTGAGGTTCCACTTTCGGCCAGATTCTCCTCTCCAGCACCCTAGAATAGACTTTCCTGGGGGGGCTGAGGAGTGTGATCCCGCTGTAATTGGAACACGCCCCCTTCTTAAACAGAGGGACCACCACCCCGGTCTGCCAGTGGAAGGGCACTATCCCCGACTGCCATGCAATGTTGCAGAGGTACTCAGGGCGGATGTCGTCCACCCCCGGCACCTTGCCACCGTGGAGCGTCTTAACTACCTTGGTGACTTCAGCTTGGGTGATGAACGTATCCACTTCCGAGTCCTCTGCCTCTGCTTCCTCTATGGAAGACATGTTGGTAGGGTTGAGGAGATCCTCGAAGTATTCCTGCCACCGCCCGACCACATTCTCAGTAGAGGCCAACAGCTCCCTGCCTCCACTGTAAACAGTGTTGGTCGGGCTCCCTGGTTAGTGCTGGTTCCCTTCCTGAGGCATCGAACGGTTTGCCAGGACCTTTTAGAAGCTGACCGATAGTCCTTCTCCATGGCCTCTCTGAACTCCTCCCAAGTTGGGTTTTTGCTCCCACGACATCCCAGGCTGATGCAGGCTTGGCCTGCCGGTACCTGTCAGCTTCCTCAGGAGACCCACAGCCCAAATGAGCCTTGTAGGCCTCCTTCTTCAGCTTGACGGCATCCCTTACTTCTGGTGTCCACCACTGGGTTTGGAGATTGCCGCCATGACAGGCACCCGAGGGCCTTACGGCCACAGCTTCAGGCTGTTGCTTCAACAATGGAGGTTAAAAACATGACTCTATGTCCCCTGCCTCCCTCGGGATCTGTTTTTAGTTCTCCCGCAGGTGGGAGTTGAAGATGTCTCTGACGGAGGGCTCTACCAGACCTTCCAAGTAGACCCTCACAATACGTTTGGGCCTGCCGCGTCTGTCCAGCTTCCTCCACCGCAGAGGGATCCAACTGACCACCGGGTGGGGATCAATTGACAGCTCAGCCCCTCTCTTCACCCGAGTGAAACAAAATCCATCATCGACGTCCGGCCAAGGGTGTCATGGTGCCAAGTGCACAGATGGACACCCTTATGTTCGAACATGGTGTTCGTTTTTGACAAACTGCGACTAGCACAGATGTCCAACAACAAAACACCACTTGGATTCAGATCAGGGAGGCTGCTCCTCCCAATCACACCCTCCAGGCGCTACTGTCATTGCCTACATGGGCATTATGGTCCCCCAGTTGAACGATGGAGTCTCCAGATGGGGTACGATCTAGTACCCCTCCGAGGACATCCAAAAGGGCTAGGTACTCTGACTGCTGCTTAGCCCATATGCCAAAACAACAGAAAGAGACCTAACCCCGGCCTGAAGACGCAGGGACGCAAGCCTCTCATTCACTGCCATGAATGAGAAAAACTCCGACATGTGACGGCAGAGCTGGGTGGCTATTAATGAGCCCACTCCTGCCTGATAAACAGGTGTGTGTGGCAATTGACAAACAACAAAATCAAATGCGGAAGTTCCAAACAAGGGTATGGGCATGACCCAGCACACCCACGTCTCAAGTCAGTTACATGAGGACCCATTAGGGGTCGCCAGAAAGCAGCCCTCCCATGCAGGAACCTTGACACAAATGTCACCTTGAACTCTGGGTCCTTACAACTCGGTCCTTTCCTTTGCCTCATTGCCTCTCTCTACATTGCCTCTCTCTTACTGACCTTCCTGTATCGACCATGATGTTAGACAGTCAGTAAAACCACCAACCTGTATGTTAGACACTGTTCCAACTAGTCTGCTTAAAGAAGTCTTTCCCTTAATAGGAACTTCTGTACTCTAAATGATTGATAATCCTTTGTTAACTGGCTATGTGCCACAGTCTTTCAAAGTTGCTGTGGTAAGCCTCTTCTTGAAAAAACCCTCTCAATTCAGCGGTTTTACCTAACTATAGGCCTATTTCTAACCTTCCTTTTCTCTCTAAGATCTTGGAGAAAGCTGTCACCAATCACTTCACACCGTTGACTATTCTTTATGCATGCTAAATTCAATCTACGGTATGTAGCCACTGTTGCTAATATCTGCTGTGCATCTTGATGCCAGTGCCTGCCTCTGTCTCCCTCTGTCTGTCATCCTAACAAATCAAGGCAGATGGCCACTGACCTGCAGCAAGGGTCTGCCCGACGTTTCTTCCCATTAAAGAGAAGTTTTTCCAGGAGCCAAGTCCTTGCTAATTGGGGAGAAGTAAGGTCTCTGTGTATAAATCTTGTAGAGCGTTAAACGTTCAGAGGCTGCTTCATCCTGTAAAGCACCTTGCAATAACTTCTTCTGTGATTTGGCGCGATACAAATGAAATTGAATTGAATTGAAATGAATGATTGTGGGCTATGCAAATACATGTTGATTAAGTACTGTGACAGACTGTTGGATTACTCAAGTATCTAGTATAATTCAAAGTAATTATACTACATACTGGTGTGGTATGGAATGGACAGTAAATGAATAAAAGTATGAGAGCTGAATAAAATGCATTGGCCACTGGAGGAGAAGGGTAATAAGATAAAACAACTGAATTATTCAAAGACATTGACAATATCCATTCAGCTGACTTAGCTCTCCATTAGACACCCCTTTACTCACATATGCTGGTCCCCATCGTCATGCTGACAGGTCAATTGCTGGTAAGGCACTTAGTCAGGATTAAAGTATGAATAGATAGATATTAGCTCTGATTAATATTGTTATTCCCCTTAACACTATTACCACTAGTATTACTAATAATTACATGATAGTAATAACAATAGAAGTAGTACTATCATAATATTATAATGATATTGTCATAGGGATAATATTAATATGTATTCTTTATATATTAATAATAAACGATCATCATCATCATTATTTATTTCACTATTCAATTTGCAGCCTAGTGCATGTTTTACATCTCAGTTTCTTAAACAAACACACAACTTTGAGGAGAAGCATTACATTTGTTGCAGCTTACAGAATGCACTTTGCACTCTTCATGTGTTCGTAGGTACAGTAAATAGTTGGGTTGGTAGGTACTTTATGGTGTTGTGACGTTCACGAACGGACCGATTCGTTTGAACGGTTCATTGACATGAACTATAAGAACCGAGTCACAGCTGTGAGCTGTTCATTTTGTGTGTGTGTGTGTGTGTGTGTGTGTGTGTGTGTGTGTGTGTGTGTGTGTGTGTGTGTGTGTGCGTGCGTGTGTGTGTGTGTGCTTCTGAGTCCTCCACTTGATTTGTGATACTTACTTGCTGATGTTAATCGGACTGATGGTATTTTCAATTCTTACCCTACTCACCTAATATGGGTGTAGGTCAAAGCTGAAGCCTGAGGGCGAGGCTAACAGCGTAAAGGCCTAGTTTGCAGGAGAACGTCAAAAAGGTCCTCGAGGACCCGTCACACCCGGCACATGGACTGTTTGAACGTCTGCCCTAAGGCAGGCGTTTTAGGGCTTTTTACAGCTTTTAACCAGCTGCCATAAGTCACCTGAATAGTTTCAAAACAGAACAGTTCACAGGACATGCTTAACACTCCGGTCAGTGTTGAGCATTACATTTACATTTACATTTAGGCTTCTACACTATTCCGGTCAGCTAAAACATCCCCACCCCATCTGTGCTGCTATTTTTATCATATCATTATTTTACGGATATCTACAATTTATAACGGTATTTATAATGTACATATTGTGTTTTATATTTTGTGTATATAGAAACTCTCTTTCTTCTTCCTCTTCTTCTTTCTCTATTTGAAATATTTACACCAGAATGCAGGCACCTCAGTTTCGTTACACAATTCAATTGCTGTAATGACAACAAAAGATTCCTGATTCCCAATTCCTGACTCCTGATTCAGAGTGAGCTAAGTCAGGGCATAAAAGACAAGAGACCAAACCAGGGGCAGCAATGATTCATAGTCAAAGATGGGTGGCAGGTCAGTTTGAGAGGACAGGAGAGCAGGGTGAGTAAGAAGACAGGAAGATGTCACATTATTATATACTATATTATTGTATTATTATTAATATGACAACAGATCCAGGAGTGAGAACAGAACAATCCAGGCGGACAGGAGACACTATCAAAAACAGGAACAGGCAGGGGCGAAAACAGGAAGACTGTCGCTGAAGAAAACCAGGAACCTGAGTCGGTGGTACAGCACTGAAGAATGCTGCCAGCTGTGCAACATCCCAAACCCAAGCCTGTAACACATCCTGCTCATTTGTTCAAATCAACAGATTTGGCTCAGTGTCGGAACAAGCCACAACGAGGTTCTGCCAAAGTTGCCAGAGGTACTCGAGGAACGCAGGTTGGAAGCAGCCAAAGAACATCTATCAACATCACAGAAGATGATCCATTTCATTGGGCAAGGCACAGGCACACAGAACACGAGCCAGAGGAAGAGAAGATCATTGCTGACATCGGGAGCTGATGGAATCTCAGAGTTGACATTGGTTGGCAGCTCAAGGTCCCAACTGAGATCACAACAACTTCTCTGAGACCAGACATCATCCTATGGTACCCCTCAGCCCGTGCAGTAATCATGGCAGAGTTCACCATCCCCAAGGAGTGAGGAATGGAGGCAGCTTACAAAAGGAGGAAAACTAAATACGCCAAGGTGGCAGCCAAGTGTGGACAGGCGGGATGGTCAACTGGCCTATGAAGATTGGCTGTAGAGAGTTCATCAGAACCTCCACCCTGCTGTTCCTGAGAAACATGTTTCATCTGTGAAACATGGCTGAAAGATAGTGGACTGAATGGGGATTATCTGCTGTACATTACTAATGCTCCAGTGGGCCTTTTTATTGTAAAAACGAAGGTGGTGTGGCTTTTATCTTTGATCAACACCTTGCAGCTGCAAATCGTGGTTTGTCTGACTTCTTGTTTGTGCTTGGGTCCATTGGGGGCTGCTGTTGCTCGTTCCCACAAGCAGTGCATCCATTCACCTCCCCAGAATATTGTTAAGAAGCATCCCTACAGCCCTTATGCACACTTACTAGATGAATCATCAGCCAATGTTGTAGATTGTAGCATTAAACGCCGACGGATGTCCTTAGAGTAAGTGGGTGAACTCTTTTGTTACCATGATTGCAAGTAATTCTTAAAGAAAAACCTCACCTTTCGTAATTTGCCCTCGCAGTTCCATTAGGGAAACTTGAGGCAAACATTGAAAGTATTTATACTGTAATCAAAAAAATGAATGTATTGCCAACAGCCCTTGTTATTGTGAATCACCCGGAGTATAAAAAACACATTCAGAGAATTTCAGAAAAATGAGAAAAGCGGACAAGAGGTCTGCCAAATCCTTGGCCAAGGGATGGTGCATTTGATGTGGAGTATTGTGAGAACATGGAACACAGAATCGGGGATTACAAAATAAAGGAGAAAAACGAAAAAACAAAAAGTAAAAGTCTGAAATTCAGAGGAAACCTTCAGAAAGGTTTTGCGGAGCTGAAGAAATATCATGCAAAAGCAGACCCCACAGGCCCCCCAGAGTTCTGCAACAACAGCAGGCATTTGTCCATCAATGGTAGGGGCAGTCAACATAAAAGGGGATTTTGACATCATGGATCAGGTTTTGTCAGCCAGAACTCCTCCTCTGTCCTCTCCGCTGTCAGCCAAAACTCTTTCTCCACCAAACAGTGCAAGTGGTCAAAAATCAATTGCAGGGTGTCCGCAAGATGTCATTAATTGAGGTCAGGCTTGGGGAACAACTTCTCCAAAGTCTCCAGCAGGAAACCAGCATCAGAACACCATTCAAGACATGATTCCAAATTATTGCAGCATAGAGAAGAAAGCAGAGGTGTCTGAGCATTAAAGTCTGCTGGACTGCTTTGCAGGCAGGAGGAAAAAAACAGGCAGGAGTTCTTATTGGTTGGAAGTTGATCGGGTAGGCGTTGATAGAGAAGATATGGATAGAGAAGAGAATCGGGCAATTATTCAGGAGCTGGAGGAATACAGTATATAGATGAGCATTGAGAAAGTACAATAGGCGAAGAGGAAGTCAGAGCAGGAGTGAATAGAGCAAATGGAACAACAGGGAGCGTGCAAGGTCAAACATTAACAGAGGCACGCATGGGTAGGCAGAGCAGACAGGATAAAGCAATAGAGAATAACAGAACGGCAAAAGTTATGACTTAAGATTCAGACCTAACATACATCCACCAGATAGATACACTGATGCAGGACAATTTCCTATTTTAGTCAGAGGACCAAAAGAATATTATGTACCATTGCAAACACTTGACCTTGAAGGGCTTGTCTCCCCACTCCCAACAACATTCATGAGGGAGCCAACAAATGGATACGGGCATTTGAAGAAGAGACTGTGGGTAAACTGCTGGCGCTTGGGGACATCAAGGCTGTGTGGGCGCAATGAATCAACCATAGAGAGCATACTGCGACACCAGGGCCGTTTCAAGGAATAGAAAAAAATAAATAGATAATCTGATGATTGATCAACAATTTAACTACTTTATTTATTGGCCCACCTGCCCAGCCAAAGCATAAAGGAACAACATCATAGAGATACTGTTAAAGTTGTGTAAGTTCAATGACACTTTATTTCAATAGTAAAAAAATGACAGGACAGAAACTGCTGTTGCACATACTGTTTAAATTTGAATATTTGCAAAAAAAAAACTAAAAAAAAAAAAAAATCCATCACCATACTAACTCTACCAACCAACATTTTAAGAGAGTGCAAATGATGGAGTAACTATAAAACATCTATATTTTATAGTTACTGCATCTATATAATAATCTATATATATACATGTATATCTATATAATATCTATATATTCCGGAGCAGACTGGAGGATGTTGTTGCACAAACATCAACGCCACACAGAGAATTCCGTGATCATGTGGTACATGCTGTTGAGCGACACAGGAAGGATTAACCGAAACTGCAACAGCAGGAAAGAACAATGCAGAGGAAACTCCTGCAAATGCAACTTGGTGAAATACAGTCGAAGAACAAAGCTAAATTCCATGCCACAGTAGTGATTAATGATGACACCACACATCAGATTCTCGCTGCAGTGCAACAACGGCCACCAATGCAACAACCTGCAGTGCAACTATTCGTTAATGCTTACTCGCGGGCACCAAATACATCACAATATGGTCCAGAACGACAGTATCTGGCCAGGCCTCAATGGCCTCAATGGGAAGGTCAGCGAGGAAACCTACGTTGCAAGGGATGTGGAGAGCAAGGCCAGTTTATGGACAAATGCCCACGGCAGCGACAGACAAACAATGGGATGTTACCCTGTCTTGGGGGTCGACCTTTGCATTGTAGAGGAGGGGGTTCGGTACACCCATGGGCAGGACCAAACCTAGGTTTCTAGGGGTGCCCAGGGAATCCTACAGGAGAGGGTCAGTCTCCCAAGTCAACCATTGGAGCTGATAAAGAACCTATGCTGCGGGTTCAGATTGAAGGCAGGCAAACTCCAATGTTGGTCGATACCGGAGCAACTTACACTTGGGTGAGTCCAAAGTACGCCTCACATCCCTCCTTGTCTGAAAAATTTGCTAAAGCAATAGGGTTTTAGAGAATAAAGCAGCTGATTCCAGTAACAGCTGCGTTGAGACTACATGCAGACGGAAATGAGATTAAAATACCAATCTTAGTGTCTGACCAAACTCCACTTAATCTATTAGGAGGAGATGCACTATGCAAACAGAAAATGAAAATTTGGTGGTCACCAGAAGGAGTATATTAGGATCAAGCAGGTGTAGATTTTGAGATGATTCTGCAGACAGAGCACACAAAAGTTTATTGGCTAGGAAACATTGAAGAGCCAGTAAGAGCCGTATTTAAGACGAGGGACCAATACATCCATACGCCGATCTTGTGTACGGCCTTCATCCCCGCAATTGGCTGAGCTTGATTAGTGACGTCACATATGTCCTGCCACACAAGGATGGCTGTTACCAAGGGCTAGCTGCGGTATACTATGCCTATGGGAAAGCACCTGTTGTGACAATGGGTTACATGGTAACTACTTTGACACATCATGAAATCGCAGAGCTAATAAACCAAGGGAAATTTGTTGTGACTCAAGCGAGGCGTTTTCAACACATGCCATTGCTGACATGTCCAGATATAACAATAAAGAAATGCAACGCTGCAAACCCTGCAAGTGTAGTACCACATGAATTTGAAGGAGAACCACATGAGTGTATAGCAGAGACCATGAGGTACACCAGATTGCAACTGGATTTGGAATCTTCTCCGTTGCTGTATGCTGATGTGACATACTTTGTAGATGCTTCATGCTTCAGGTACCATGTAGGTAATCATGCAGGGTATGCGGTCGTGCAACAGGAAGAAAATGTCTTTGTCACAGTCAAGGCAAGAAGATGTGAAGAGCCATGTTCAGCTCAGCTTGCGGAGTTGAAGGCTCAGACAGGAAGGACAGACGCATGCAACTTAGCAAAAAGTAAATCTGCCAACATACTGTATACACCAATTCAGCATATGCGCATGGTGTTTGTCATCAGTTGGGAGCATTATGGAAGCAGAGAGGATTCAAAAGAACGGATGGAAGTCCAATACAGCGTGGTGATGCAATAGGAGAACTAATTACAGCAATGTTGCGTCCATCCAAACTTGCGGTGATCAAATGTCAAGCAAATCGGAAGGGAAATTAAAATGTCATCAAAGGCAATAATGTCGCATATGAGGCTGCAAAGACAGCTTCGAGATCAGAAATAGCAATTTTGGCACCAGCAATATCATTATAGTTACACGAGACGACATTACTTTGATACAACAGGAAGATGGCAAAAGTGGCCATCAACTTTGGGAAAAAAGAGGTGCCACAATGGATGACAAAGGATTGTGGAGGTCACATGACAGTTTGATAGTAGCACCAGTAGCGCTGTTAACAATATTGATCTCAGACTTAGAAAGAGTAGATCACTGTGCCAGGGGGGAGGTGATAAAGAAATTGAAAATACAAGGATATTGGTCACCCTACCTCCAAGCAATGGTTAATGAAGTGTTAAACCAATGTCAAACCTGTGCTCAAAATGATGTGCGGAAAAGTATAAAGACACTAGTGGGACATATTCCAGTCCCAGAGGGACCATTCAAACATTTGGTCATGGACTATGTCAATATGATAAAACCCATCCAAGGAAAAAAGAGGCAACTGTCAAAAGACCTGGGGGCTGCAACAGTTGTCAAATTCTTAGTTAGAGAAGTGATTCGAAGGTTTGGCATACCATCAGAAATAGGTCAGGATGATGGTTCAGCTTTTGTACAGAAAGTAGCTTTCTGCCTTTCTGTAAAGGCATTATACAACAGTAGGGAGTTAAGCAATGTCTTGGAGCTGTTTATCATCCCCAGAGTCAAGGAATGGTTGAATGAATAAATGGAACTCTGACAGCTGAATTAACCAAAATATGTGCTAATACTAAGCTTAACAGGGTGGATGCTTTGCCGCTTGCACTAATGAGTTATCACATGCAAACTCACAGAGGCACACACTTAACTCCGCATGAGATGCCAACGGGCCGACACATGCCTGCAGCACAACTGAGAGGGCCACCGCTTGAGCAATTACAGGGCGAACTGAAAGATTATTTGAAACAACTAACTGCTATCCATAGATCAATGTATTTACAGGAAAAAAGCAGGGAGCCTAGTCTGGCCAAGGAGGAAAGATTGGTGGTGCTAGTTGACGAGGTGTACATGAAGATCTTCCGGAGAAAGTGGCATGAGCCAAGGCGAGAGGGACCATACAAAGTTGTGAGAGCTACCTTCTGGTTGAAGGGAGCACAACTTGGTATCACTTGAGCCACTGCCCTTAAGTGTAGAGCAAGAACATCGTGGTAAGCAAAATGATTCTGTGGGATGTGTTGACACATGATCTTTGAGACATGGAAGGTTGGTTATGTGAGAAATATTTACTTTGTGCCTATTAAAACATGTATTCACTGCTTTCTCCATTAGAATAGGAAGTGCACATAACACATAATTTATCTTGTGCCTATCAAAAACATGTATTTACTGCTTTGTCCCTTAGAATAGGAAGTGCACATATCACATAAAACACTTCTGCCCTTTTCACACTTCTGCCCTTTTCACCCAAGTGACTGTAAGCACTCTCCTGTGGCCTTGTGGTGTCCAGTTGCTTCCCCCACCATAACTTCACCTTCACCCATGGGATAGCCAACACTCCCCCATAGTACCTTATCACTCTCTAGCTGAAGCTTAGCTCTGGCCAACCAATTATATGTGCCATATAAGGCAATGAAATATGTTACCCACTCTTTGTTCTGATATCTTAATAAAGGTACCCGAAACCAGGAGAGAGCGGAGTCGCTTCTTCTGAGCCTGCGGAGCAACACCTGCTCCGTGGTCTCTACGCTGCGCTCTCCTTCTGCAGAGGTTATCAAAAATCCACTCCACCGGTTTCAGGCTGGTTTATTTCCAATGCAAGACACAAAGTGTTGTTTAGACCCAACAACAAGTGACA
>OMPJ01042209.1:0-16282 GCA_900312935.1 Carapus acus
CTGTCTGTCTGTCTATCTATCTGTTGTTGTTGTTGTTATTGTTATTATTATTGTTATCATTATTGTTATTACCATTGCTATTATTGTTGTTGTTAGTATGTTATTGTTATTATTATTATTATTATTATTATTATTATTATTAGTAGTAGTAGTATTAGTAGTAGTAGTAGTAGTAGTAGTAGTATTTACCTATTCCCTGCTCACAACTCACCGTCTTGCCGTGTCACAATTGTTTGTAATGGGCTTTGACGGTCCCTCAATTTCACAAGAGTTTCTTTCGACGACAGGGGGCGCTCGATGAAAGGCAATCGAACGGGGCTTGTCACGGTCTAACCTCGTGCTCGTTGAGGCAACAACAGACGATCGATGTTTGCGAGGCATTCATCACTGACGCCAAGGCGGCACTTTGATGCGACACAGACTGAGTGTGAAAACAGCTCCGTGTGCTGATAGAGAAGAGGCATCCATTCCCGACATAAGCTGCATGCACTGCGTTACGCCTCAAGTCCGAAGTGTTTGTTTCAAACAGGGTTTTTCGGCACTCTCCCCAGCGTGCTACTTCAAGATGTGGAATAATGCAACGTTATCTAAAGACAGACTTAATTTTGCCCGAGCCAAGAGCATAATACAATGGTGATCTGCAGGAAAAACAGAGACAATGATACATTTAAGTTATGTAAAATAAAGATGTAGCATGGCATTCTGTGATGATGCTTTTTTAAATCTGAGTTTCATTGATTTAAACTCTGACTCGAGCTTCTGTTATCCCACTGTGACTTCACAGACAGAGAGATGTTATCATTTTGTTGCTGTGAATTGTTTGTTTTTAACATAGAGGAGGTTGCAATGCACGAGTGCATCTACTGAAATAACGCATAGGCAAACCAGAAGCTGAAAAATGTTCTTGAGGCATATCAGAAAAGTCTGTGAAAGTCTAACTTAGGGCAAACATTCAGTACAGAGCACTAGACTGCTGTCTCATCGCACAGCGTGCAAGACAACTGGATGCTACATAAATGATGTTCTGTGAAATACATGTTTGCTTTTCTTATTTCTAAAGTAGCGCTTTGTTGGTGCAGTAGTTGATGTGTTAATGAATCCATGTTTATCCCCACTCTGGCGGAGACAGGCTCGCTCACAGCTCATGGTGGATGTTTATTGGGGCGGGTGCGAGAGGGAATTGTCACCTGGGGTACAAATCTCTGAGCGCCTAAGCGACCTATTCACATGACATCTTAGGTGACGAAAGAGAGGTAGCAGGTAAATACGCCACATGCTAATAATGAAGTGTGATAAGTAGTTTAACACTGTTGTGTCACCGAGGAAACTATCAGATGTGACGGATGGTCTGATCTCCCCTGTGCGGGGTTGCAACCTTGGTGTGATGTAAAACACGCGATGGCAAATGGCGAATTTGGTTGGTTTGGTATCTAAAGAGTAACGCTGGACTTCAGTTGGGTCTCAAGAATACTCTCTGATTTGTCCTGAAATTTCTGTGTCAATAATGGCTGTCGGGAATCACGCCGCCCATTTCATTCTCTTAAATATGTGTCCAAATGTTTTGTTGCCAGTCACACAATCTGAATTACAATGAAAAGCCTGATTCTCACTGAAAGTAGAAAAAGTAACCAGAAGGAGTGTGGTGGGACGAGTGGGTGTGGCATAAATGTGATTCCTCGTCCTTTGCACGCACTGTTGAGGTCGTATATGTAAATGCAGAAATGTAATTTTCGAGAGGACGGCCCATCTCTACCCAATGACAGCCAATCTTTGCTGACACCTGGCTATAAACACCGTAGGAGCTCAAAGTCCGTCCTGAATCACCACAGAGAGCAGCAGCAGCGCAACACACGTACGTAATGACTTCTAAGAAGACCCCGCTGCCCGCAAAGGTAAAGAGCGATCCCGCCGCTCTCATCTCATCGCTCCAGCTGACGCCATGTCCTCTACCGAACCCGGAGATCAAGTACACCAAGGTTTGTTTCTTTCTCCCTCGACTCCTTCATCTCGGGTGCGTTGTAGCGGTAGGCCACAAGTGGAACACATCTACAAATGTTTCACCCACAGATTAGGCATGGAGCGTTGGTCCACCAACCGGTGCCCCATGCGCAACCTGGAGTTCTTTGCGCGCAACCTCTGCTGTGCTCTGCGCGGAATGCGTCTCTTTACGCATAAACCAGAGCTTTCCACGGACAAGTGATGTAGAAAGTCGGGGAAATCTTAATTTGCTGTGATTTGATATCTAAGTCCCCCGTGTAAAATCCATCCAACGGCCGTGCGATGAATTTAGACCTGGGATGACAAGTCCGAAACATGTGGAATTAATTGAAAATGAAATGACAGGTGGGAATCTTTCGTAAAAGTTGATTGTTTGGCGCTGTTTTAAAGACCCAGCATGTCCGCGATCACCATAGTTAAATTGATTCGGAGAAATGTCGAAGGGCGTTAGGTGCACCATACACACTGTCTGGACACATGTTGATAGACCTACGAACAATTTCGAAATTTCTGAAGCTTTAGTAGGAAAGATTAACCACAGGCGTAACCAAATATCCGCAGTGAAGTTTTAAGACATATTAAATCATCAGAATAATGATGTTCAGTGACCGCTACAACAAAGGCATAATGAACAACATTGGCTGGCTTGTTTCAGTCACTGAGCGTTACAAAATGGTGCTTTCCAAAATGTTTGTTTGAAACAACTATCTTCAGATTTCGGACAGTGCCCCCATTCATCAGTTGCAAAGTTGCAAAGGAACAACATGAGATTCTCTCAAAGAATCTGATGCAGTTCTACCGACAAAAGATTTTAAACTACAAGGACGATTGATAGACTGTGACGATTCAAAAGCGGTCATTACCGATCGTTATGAAATCATTTTTGCCAATAACAGACCCAATTCTCTAGAAGTTGCAATACATTAGTTGAAATATCTCATCACTTATTCACTTCTTAAGTTGCCTGCAAGGGATTTTAAAATAATTCTTTACATATGTGATTTTATAATCTAAGTGATCTCAGTCAATGATGAACTGTTCTTATCGCCAAAAATATTTGCATTACTACCATCGATTGTGAAGTTTATCACGTGTTACAGTTAATTACATATTCATTAAAATGCAGTTAAGTCTGCTACTTTTTTTCAGACACTTACCGGGTAAGTTTTATTTTTGAAGACCGAATTATAAGTGCATTAACGTCCCCAAAAGAATGCAAAGTATTTAAGTATGTTTTAATTCTTTGTACAATTGCCAATTGCGATGTGCATGTTAATAACATTTTTAGTTATGCCCTCTTTGCAAGGATTGCTACAAGTGAAGTCAAGTCAATCTAAATTGTATGGCGCCAAATCAAAACAGGAAAAACTTCCTTAAGCTCTTGAAACATCGGTAAATTCTTGCATTGCTCTCCATCTCTCTACATTTCAGCAGCCCAAAATAATTGTAGTTTTCTTTTTTTATGATAGCCAGATTAAAGGACATGTCTCATATAGGTCACACAGCGTTGTTTAAATTCCATTGGTTGTTGTGGGGCAGGGCACACAGGAAGCCCATTGCACATTTATTGTCTTTGTTTTTGCTTTTTGTCTTTGTTACTCCACATTTTAATTTATGCTAGATACAGAGCCATATGCACAAATACGCACACGGATTTATAGGAGAAAATTTAGGTAGTGATTTGGTGAATTAACCACCAGGAATTTGGCCCATCCAGTGCCTGTTGGTGAGGTGGACATAGAGGCCAGAAGGGCCCTGATTTATAGGCACCCCTGGCGTGGGCTCGCCTCACTCCCTGTTCCTGCTCTCCACCTCATTGGCAGGGAGAAAAGTGGGCTCTCTACTTACTCTGTGTCAGACAAAGGAAAAACCTCTGCCATGACTCTAAAATATCAGTTTTTCTTACTCACACAATATCTCCAATCGTCACAATTCTCAGTCATAGTCAAGTCATAGTAACTTCATGGCCTGTTTGTGTTGCAAGGCAGAGATCATACCTGAGTTGCCATGGGAACAGAGATATGGCTGATAGATTATCATTACAGAACATATTAGTTTCTCTATAACCAGTGAGACATGTGACAAACTCATCACTGGCGTATACAGTTGCCCCTTGTCCCTTTCCCAGCCTCATGAACCTTTTCACCTGTGAGTAACTGTTTCTTTAAGGTATGGAGTGCATTTGTACAAACTCGTGCCTGCTGGATTTCCTGTGTTTCATGACATACCTGAAACCATGGTTAAAGGGTCCTTTTGCTTTTGTTTTCCATCCCCCACTTTATTGTTTCTAGAAGTCTCCAACAGCTGCTTTGCTCAACACAGACAGTGTTGAGAGAAAGAGGAATTGAGGAAGACTCGGATCAAGCAACAGAAAAAGTATAACATTGCATCCTTTCAACTTTGTGATAAGTGCACACAAACAGTAGTTGTATTTCAAGCTCTGTTTTTACATAATACTGGTATACAGCCTAGCCCCTGAGGAAGAACAGAATGTTCCAAAAGTAAAAATTCAAAAAGAGATCAAACTGTAAAATAAGTCAGTCAGCAATATAATTTTACAGAGGAGTTTCTAGTATACCTGTCTTGTGTGGAAATTCTCTGTAAAATTTACATCGCAAGGTATTGCTCAGCTTTTGGAGTGGCTGTCATGCTACAGGAAACTCAGTAAACCAGTTATAGTGGTATTTGTCCCCAATGGCTATTTTTATAACTTTTAGATATATTTCTCATTCTCTCCATCTTTGTTGAAGGATTCTACTCCTCGTCCATAGATATGAAAAATACCTTGTTTTACAAAAATCATATTGCTCAAGGAGAAAAAAATCTGTGTGATTTGCAAAATCAAGCCAAGTAGTCATACAATTGAGAAATCAAAAGTCAACCTGACAGAAGCAGAGTTGAGCCTAAAGTAAATGGACCAAAATACAGTGCCTTTTCACTCAGCATGTTCTCTAAACTGGACAGTAATTTGAAATTAGCGTTTACCAGTGCAGCGTTTCCACTTTGAAGTCTACTTTTAAGATTTGTGTCTGGCTACATTGAATGGGCTTTCAGAACGAAACACTGACATTTTGAGCTGTCCTCGGTAAGCAGACAAAAACTGAAACTGAGAGCAAAATAGGGATTTCTGTGTTTTTGTGTTGTAACTACATTTCTAATTGGTACAACAACAACATCAATGCAGTTACATTCACTTGTTGTTTGCCTCCCCGACACTCCTGGTGCAGAGTAATTCCTTGCCTTGTAGAGCTCCCCCTAAACTTACAAGACTGTTTGACCAGTGCCTCAGCACCACATGGTGAACAATTTGTTTTGTTGTTGTTATTCTTTTTCATCATTTTGTGTTGAGGATTGTTCATGCTTTGGCCCCTGCCAAGAGAGAAACAAAATCACCCCTGTTGCTCACTGTTGTTATTTAGGTGTTCAGATTTATTCAGTGTGAAAGCAACTGATTTTCTTGAGTTAGTGTTCCTATTATTATTATTGCAGTAGAACATACTGTACATGAAACTGTTTGTAATCTTTGCAAACAGGTTTGGATGAATAAGATTTCCCATCAATTTGTCACTGATTGAGATGGCACAGATGGAAGCTTAGGACTAGCACATGAATGGTGATGTCCATCAATGAGTAAATTATGACTGAGTAGATAGCGGCCATACTTTGCACAGGCCTCACCATCAACTCTTGTGTTTTTCACCTCAGACCACCATCTTGTATTGATGAAGGTCAAACAATCCAAGCGTATCCTGAGCAACATTTTTCACAACAAGAACAACCTAAACCTCCCCCCATCCTTTGCTGCTTGCTCTGCATCTGCTTGCTTTGCATCTGCTTGCTCACACACAAAGGCACATTTACTGTGAAACACACATCTTTGACTGTGACAGGCTAAGTGTGCGTGACCATTGATATGTCCAATGGTGTGAGATGCTTGTGCCAGTTTAGTTGACACGTCAACATTTTGTCCACCGTCTCTTGATCACCATTTAAACTGTGGACTCTCCTTACCTCTCTTCCTCCACCCTCTGGACAAGGACATGTAAATTGTTGCGGTAAATCCATTACTAAAAAGCACTTAACAAACGTCATAAATCTGTGAAAACGAGTTTTGCCCACTAAGACTTGGCAAATGCAGTCCATTTCTACTGTATGTGGAAGACCACTGTGTCAATAATGTGATGCCTCTCTGCAATGAGTTGATAGTGAAAGTTACAGAACACTAGATTGTTTTCTAAATTTAAGATATATTTTGATGTTGAGATAGTCAGACTTACATTGTGTTTTTTGTTTGTGGTGGTGTATTAAAGAGGCTTTAATTCTATATCCATCCCTTAATAAATGAAGCTGTAACCTTGATGCAAAGTACTCATCATTTACCACATAGTTTTTTGAAGAGTTATGTGTTAAGACATCGAGTCATTACTGTTGACATAACAAGTTAGACAACCACAAAACTGTCATGGAAGAAACTGCAACTTTGCAACGCGTGGCTTGTCGTGTCCTATGAGATATTCACTTTGAAAATCAAAAAAGGAAATAAGTATTATCTATTATCAATCCTCATCACAGCTCTCATACTGCAGCTCCCAACAATTTGACGCAACACAGAGAAACAAAATATTTGCAAAATGTTGACTGGGAGGTCACTCTTATTGAACTCTGCAGCTGAATTTGGCAATGAATGTGGGTGTGTGAATGAAAAACATGAGGGCTTTGTGGTTTTCATGTGGAAAGAGCTATGGAAAAAAAAACACCAGCTGTTCTCCACTTTCACACAGCCTCAGTGGTAACCATGGTAATTATGAGCATTTTGAATCCTTTCCAGAAACAGAGAGGAAGTGGAGGTCCTCTGGTAGCAGAGGATATGAAACTTCCTGCTCAGAAGTGAGTTGCAGGTGTCTCGGTAGGATTTGTGTGCTTTGGATCTCCATCGTTTTGGATGTAAATAGAAACATATAGACCCCACAATCTGTAATTGAACCATCCCCCACTACTTTAACCCCCTTCGAAAAGCATCCTACAGTTAACTGCTCGAATCTCTAAAGGTCCAAGTAGGATTGTACAGCCAAACAGATGTTTTCTGGGTTGTGAAGGGAACGTGGCTTTCCATGCTCTTCATTTCCAATCTCAGTTGCCTCTTAACAGTGAACTTTCCCCAGAAATTGGGAAGGTTGGCTAATGGTGATCAGTCTGAGAAATTGATATCATATGTTTCTTTTTACCATGATGCTTTATATCTCGCATCCCAGCACCGTAAGAGCTTATCTTCATAACCCTTCATTCAGACCAAAAAAGGTTTTTCTGAAGTTAAGTTCTGTCTGTTTTTTATGTTTAATCCGAATTCTGGATCTCAGTGACAAACCAAATCCAATGTATGAGGTTGAATTTGTTGTGTGAATAAAGTATCTCATGTCGTGCAAACAGTCATCATGTCACTTATCCATGCCGCCTAAAGTCCATGGGTGTTGGATTTCATATCAGCCGCCATGATCTGACGATGAAGTGAAAGTAGAATAAGTAATGGAGAGAACCAATGAGAGCCAAATTGTCAATCAACCAATCAGTTAACCAAACAATCCATCAAACAAATTTAATCTTTATCGCTCACATATATCCTTGTGGTTGGCACTAGAAAACACCGGCAGAGAAGTCTCAAGCCAGACAAGAAATATCACAGAATTGTAAGGAAAAAGGGAAAAAAAAGTTAAGACAGGCAGTTTAAAGAGTGATTCTACCTCTGGAAAGGGCTTGACACTCAATGGCAATTTGAAATTGTAATTCATCTCGTGTAAAATTGATATCTGACAATACAACATGCCATTGCCTCCACTTCTGTAGATATTACTGGTGAAACAATGCAAGCCTTGGCCTGACAGAATTCAAGAGATATTGCCCTGATGTTGAGTTGCAGTGGAGTACATTTTACTTCTTCTTTTTATCATTGTTCACTCCTAGCATGCTGTTTAGCACTATGGTACAGGCATACAGGTATGCAGGAGATTTATGCACAGCATTGATTTATCGCATTCATATGATGTTTTACCGAAAAAACTATGGATCTGACTGAGTTTGTTCAGAAACACAGTGCACTTATTAATGCTGAACAAGGGTAACATTACACAACACAATAGGTATTGAAACAGTCCCCTCATAGCAAACGCTATGTGAGTAGTAACCCACTCCTAGGTATTTGTTGTTGTCAAGTCAAGTCAATTTGTTGTGTGATGCTGTGACATTTCAGATTTAGTCATTTCTCAAATAATGAACCATGTTGACAGTGGTTGAGTGTACAAGAGAAAAGTAGGATATTTTGCTCCACAGTTTCCCTATTCGTTATTTGTGAAGTTGAGATGATGCAAATTTTTCTGAGCAAAGGAACATCATGGGGAAACAAAAACTGTATTTATCAATTCAATATTTGCACCCTTCCTCCTGGTTTTGTTCTCTTGTGTTCCTCTCCCTGCTTCCAAATGATCCCAAAGCCAATTTTAAGAAACCTTGAGAGTTGATTTATGAGTTAGTGCTGTCATCTTAATCAAGTCTTTCAATGGAATGAGACAATAGTCTAATACCAGTCCAAGCTGAGTTAGAGCAGAGCCAAACAGCATCTGACAGTTGTCCTTTTCTGGCCATGATTTAGATGGCAGCTTCTCCACTGTTCTTGTGCTTCATCCGTTTTCCCTTACAGCCTCTTGTGAGAGGGGTTACGCCACACATAAAGCTACCCATGGTCTGCATTCTTGCTTGAACTGTTGAGGCTGTCAGGGGGCTCTCCTGATTTAGAGTGGCCTGCTGCAGTGGCCCCTATAAATTCAAAAACTAATTCAGTGCTAGACAGGACTTTGTGTTTTTGAGGCTGGCCCTCTGCTCCTTATCGTTACTGACAATTTTATGAAGTGCCCTTAATGAGCAGCAGATTAAAGGTGGCCTCTGATGGGAGATGCCTGAGTGTACAGGGCTGTCTCTATCTGTGTCTATGCATGCCAAGGTGTGTGGGGGAAGGGATGGTGGGACGATGGGGAGAGGAGAGAAAGCACAAAGCAATCACGGAGGAATGAGCCTGTGCAGTGGTACACACAGATACTGAACACCTTAGAGATAGCCACATGTGAGTCACTCATATGCAGAGTTCACACCGATAAGCTCCTCAGCTGTTGGAAGGTAGAAGGCGGTTATGGAGAGGGTTGTGGAGTGTTTTTCACAAGTCATTTTATACCTGCTGGAAAGTAAACATGTCTAATGTTTTACAGCCAATTAAATAGTACTTCATGGTCTGAGTTCATGGCAGTAAACAGAATGAGGGAGGTAAGTCTAATGGGATACTTGAATCCTGCTCTCAGCGTGTTAACATGAGGGGTAGCAAGAACGAATGTATACATATAAGGATTCATGTAGGCAGATGTTTTCCTTACGCTCCATTTATCAGACAGACAGACTGTGTCTGTCTGTGTAAGGTATCTAAACTTGCTAGCTGGGAAGGATCCATTTCCCCACAGAATGCCCAATTATAGAATGAATGCTGTACTTTTCATCGATTTTTGATGGATTCTTAGTATTCCTACGGCATAATTCCCGCTTTTGTCATTGTGTATGCATTCTTTTAGAGTTGGGAGAGGTGTAGAGGTAGGATGAGTCCTTTATTGAATCCCTGTCAGTTGTTTAACGGAAGAGTTGCTCTAACAGATCCCAGTATCCAAGCACGGCACGTGTTTTATGATCTCGTAAACGAGCAGTGATGTTGTGAAACATGTGTCTGTGCTGAGAGTTGGGTGGGTGTGGCTCTTGTGTTTGATAGAGCTTTATCCCATCCCCCTCCACACACACACACACACGCACACGCACATCCACACACACACACACACACACACGCACGCACGCACGCACGCACACACACACACACACACACACACACACCTCTGTCTGGATTGTAGAATACTCCCCAGAGAGCAATGCTGGACAGCCAGGAATCTCTGTCCAGATTTCCAAAGATTGTCCAATATCACTTACACAACAGTTTGGAAACATAGAGAGCAATAGGAAGTCTTTCACGGGCCTGAACCAACATGTCACTGTAGCATAGAAAAGGTTATTCTTCGCATCGCACATATTTTGCAGTATAGAAGAAAGGGTAAATTTCCACACAAGAAATGCAGCATGTGTGTCTCAACTGTGTGTCAGTTTTTCAAAAAAATACACTCATATGCCCAGCAATTTCAATACTCAACAGTTAACACTGCCAAGACATGATGGTTTTTGCTGCAGTTGATGCATACATGCTGAAGTGACGGCATACTGTTGAAGGAAATTTGTGATGCTGCAGGGCCTCAAATACTTTTTATCAAATGCAATCACAGCTCAAGTGAGTCATTTCCTGTATCAATGTTCATGAAATCAGTAACTGTGTTTTTTATTCATAATGTAATACAGTTTTGCTTTACGTGGAAATATACCTGTTATTTTTGGAGAATAGAATTATCCAATGAGGTCTCCAAACTGTGCAATCACATTCTGTGCATTGTGTCCACTTAATAGCGATTCCATTTATCATCATCCATCTTGGTTATATTACTTACTAACAGCCATATTTTCTTTTTATCCTGCAGATTTTCATAAATAATGAGTGGCAAAATTCAGTCAAAGGAAAGGTCTTCCCAGCTTGCAACCCAGCCACTGGAGAGCAGATCTGTGAGGTCCAGGAGGCAGATAAGGTAAAGGCTCAGAAATATGGTCACTTACGATGGTAGAACTGGGATTATCTCAATGAAGAATATCTGACCACAGCAATACATCCGAGTGCTGTTTTACCATCTCAGAGAATACTCAAAAGAAATGTAGCAATTCTATGTCAAAATAGAACAAAACACAAATTACAGAAAACAGAGTGTTCATACCTGACAGGGTCAGTTTGTGCAAAGAAATGCTATCATAAGGAATGACATAAATGCTCTTTCACTCTGTCTACAGAGAACATCACAACACACAATTAAATTCACAAATTGAATTGTGCAGTAAAATATCAACACCTCAAACCCCCACCCTATCCTAGAGAATAAATATTTTGTTTGACATCTGCATTGTATCCTTCAGCTGCATAACAAGAATGTCTGTTTTTCCACAGGATGATGTGGATAAAGCAGTGCAGGCTGCTCGTGTTGCTTTTTCCTTGGGGTCAGTATGGCGTAAGATGGATGCATCTGAAAGGGGCCGGCTGCTTTCTAAACTTGCTGACCTTGTGGAGAGGGATAGTATCTACTTGGCAGTAAGAACTCACAAGATATTCTTGAATGTGCACCTTTGGTGGTTGTTTGTGCAGAAATTGAGTGATGCAATCAGTCAGTCACAAAGTCTGTCATCCACCACTGAAACATTAAGTTATGTGCATGAAGTTAGACTTGCATACATTTTGGCCTTCAGAGCCTGACACACGGAAGTGAAAAGAGGGGTTATTGGCATCACTGTAGTTGCAGTTGTCGGCACACCTCCAAAATAGACTGGGCAGGGGCACCAATCAATCAGAAAGAATGCACCAAAGGGCCTCCTGAGATGTGGAAAAAAAGAGGGATTTTGATGAATATTTGTTATAACTGCTTTAAGTTACTTCCCACATTCATCTTAAAACAATAAATCACATAAAACGCTTTATTGTTGCTTTTAAAGAGAACTCAGTGTTGTAACTCATGGACTGTACTTGTAATTTGGTGTTATTCTAGTATAACATATCACCCCAGGGAGATTATAAAAGTTGGAACACTATGGCTTTATGTGAGGATGACAAACCTCTCCCATCTCTCCTCAGACTATTGAGTCACTGAACAGTGGGAAGCCTTTCCTGCCCACCCTCTTTGTGGATCTCCAAGGGACCATAAAGACACTAAGATATTTTGCTGGATTTGCAGACAAGATCCATGGCACTTCCATACCAATGGGTAAGATACAATGTGACAGTATATACAGTAAGCAGTATCTAGTAACTGCAGGGTGATGAACATAACTTTGATCTGTCATTACACGTCTATACTTTCCAAATAAGGTCTTATCTGTACTTTCAAGATGGAATGGGTGTCTCTTTTGTCCTACATCTCTGTGATATGACTTCTTTTGTTTATGTCTGGCCTCAGGCAATTTAGATGGTAACTCAGTTGTATGTGAGGAGGTAATTGTACTTTTGCAATCCTGCTTATTTTGCTAACTATGCTTATAGTGCTCATGAAACATTTTGGGCATTTTTGTTTGAATGTTACTTGTGTTCACGCCTCGTTACCTGTCATATCATTTTGTTCTATTACAATTGTCAGCCCCACATTTGAGGACAGCACCTCCTAGCCACATCAATGTCTGGTTTCCTAAGAGTGTTTTAATTTGTTTGAAAAACACTTTACATGGAATTTTTCTATGTCCATGTGTGTTTAGGTATTGTTTTGATCCGTATCCTCCAAACAGAACTGATTCCTTTTCAAAATCAAATCAAATCAAATCAAATCAAATCAAATCAAATCACTTTATTTGTCATCATGCTGTTAACAACACAACAAATTATCCTTGTGCGACCTCTGAGATCTGCCTTAAAAAAACATACCTTTGACACACATCTGTACGGCCTAAAATTGTAAAAAAAACAAACAAACAAACAAAAAAAAAACCCTCATGCCATAGCAGTTTGATTCTCGGCATATGCTCCAGTATCTCACAGGGACAAAGTAAGTGGAATTGACGACTGCGAAGTCTTAAACACACACATTGAACTACAGTATCAAAGTCATCTCATGAGATGCCATTTTCATACATCCACTTTGTGAGGTTGACATTGGAACAACTATACATCAAAAAGCATGACCTGTGTGTTTGTCCCTCTGTGCAGATGGACAATATCTCACATTTACCAGACACGAGCCCATCGGAGTATGTGGACAGATAATTCCTGTGAGTACTTTTCACAATACCATGCACAACCAAAATCTCAATTTTTAGAGCAATTTGTTCTCATGAAGGATATTAATGAGGTGAGGACAGAGTAGCACCCTTGACAAGTTGGCAAAAATGAAGATGCCAGTCAGTTACAGTAATTAAGAGGCATTTCATAATGTTTATGAAAGAACCACATGAGAAACATGGGAACATACAGATCACTGAGGAGAAAAATGATTAAGAACAGACACGAAAATATAGGCTTGATTGTGGACTGTAAAAAGAGGCCCTTGGGTTGTTTGTAAGACGCAGAAATAACACTACTCTGCGTGTTATACAGCAGTACCAATATGTTTTACGTGTTGCTCTTCCCTTGCTTTCTCAGAATGTTGTGGGAGGAGGAAATATTGCACAAGCGCCTGATGCATTTTTCACTGTTTAGACTGCAGAAAGTTGATAGTAGGGGACAGAATATTGATGAGTTACACAGCTTGTGTTATGACCAGACAGTTAGCATGTATGTCTCTGTCTGTGTGTCCCCTACAGTGGAACTTCCCCCTGATGATGACAGCATGGAAGCTGGGCCCAGCATTAGCTTGTGGAAACACTGTTGTCCTTAAACCTGCTGAGCAGACTCCGCTGACCTGCCTCTACATGGCTGCTTTGAGCAAAGAGGTAATCACACAGCCATTTATCTGTAACTGAGTTATGTTTATCATACATTGAATGTGATTTATTTCACCACATCTCTTAAAGTTCTCCTTTCTATGCTCTGGCCAATTTGAAATGATATTGCATCAGTGTATCAACAAGTCATTATCTGATAACCTTTCCTAATGTACTCTGAACAAGAACATCCAAAAATGCTGCAGCCACATGAAGAAAATTTTTTTCAGAGCAAATTATTGTATTTTCAACTCACCATTTCAACTGACCATTACTTTTCAAGTCACCATTTCAAATCTCCCATAAATGCACTGCTCAAAAAAATAAAGGTAACACCTAAAAAACACTATGTAACTCCAAGTTAATCACAACTCTGTTCAATCAAACTGTCCAGTTGGGGAGCAACACTGATTGATCATTTTCATTTGTATTTTCATTTGTATTTTTAATTTATTTTCTACATAGTGAGGAATAAAGGTTTCCAAATGCAAGGTTTTCATAGCAATCTTTGATGTGTTGTTTTAGTGTTCCCTTTATTTTTGTTAGCAGTACATATGGGATGCATTGATAAATGTGCACCATATATCACATGCATGACTTAAAAACCTAATACACCGGGAACTCAAAGTCACATTATGTTTGTGAGATGGGGCAGCATCATGCGGAAAGCACTCGTGCCACCTTCAAAACTCCCGTTTTGATTTTTATTAAAATTGCATTTGAAAGCCCTGATGTCACCTACAGCAATGCCTTTAATGAAGTAGGAGGCACTGAGGAGCTGCAGATAAAATCGGTGTGTCTCTTGCCCTCTTATTTTTTATGTTTAACCTCATTTTTCTGTTGGCGATTCAGTGGGGAGATGGGCATGGGCTGGATTCCCCCACACTGCCTCAAGTTTTGCTTGGCTGTGCTGTCATCTCCGCTAAAGCTTGCTTCCTCTCATATTGTTTTGACAGGCTGGTTTTCCACCGGGAGTCATCAATATTTTGCCAGGATTCGGGCCAACTGCTGGAGCAGCAATTGCTTCACATATGGACATAGACAAAGTGGCTTTCACAGGATCAACTGAGGTATTGTTTTTCCTGTAAAGAGTCTCATATCTGCTAATTGCTGACAGTGACCAGCATGTGCATACCATAACAACATGCTTTGTAATTAGTAGACAAGATGTGTTTGCACTGAGGTTTAAATAACTACCAAATGGGGTTCTAGACACAAAAGACATAAAAAGCGTACCACGTCATTGCCTGTCATGACAGGGAGCCTCTATTTGATCTTGCAGATGTACAGTTTTTATAGTGAACAGCATATCGCTCACTTATCACCCGTGATCATTTTTGAACTTAAAACAAAAGGTACCTCGCTTTCATTCTTGTTAACATTAGATTATCAATCATGATGTAAAAGTTCCACAGGATATATTTATATAATCTCCTCTTTCAGTATCGTCCATCAAATCAAAGTTGGGGGGATATGTTGACATGATCATTGTATAAAAAGACAGTCGACAGAAATAGTCCATACAAAGGCTGCCTTTACTTTTCTGCAGAAGTGTAGGCTACTCTCGTCCGCACCAGAATCACGAAGCAGGAATCATTTATTCATTTATATCATATTATGATGATATTATATCATCATTTATATCATTTATTATAGCAATGAACTGTATAACAAAACTAAGGTGCCTGCATTCAGGTGTAAATATTTCAAATAGAAAAGATGAAGAGGAAAGAAGAAAGAGTTCCTATATACTGTACACAAAATATAAACACACAATATATACATTATAATACCGGTATAAATTATAAATATCAGTATAGATAAATACGATATGATAAAATAGCCGCGCAGATGGAGTGGGAATGTTTGAACTGACCAGAGCTGACCAAAAAAAGTCTAAATGTAGATGTAAATGTAAATGCTTTAGCACAGACCAGAGTGCAAAGCATTTCCTGTAAACTGTTCTATTCAGGAACTATTCAGAACTATTCAGGTGACTTATGGCAGCTGGGTAAAAGCTGTTCTAAAGTCTAGTTGTCCGAGATTCGATTGCCCTGAAACACCTGCCCTCAGGCAGGGCAATCGAATTCAAACAGTCCATGTGCCGGGTGTGTCGGGTCCTGGAGGATCCTTTTTGCCTTTCTACTGCAATGGGAACTGTAGAGTTCTTGCAGTGAGAGGAGAGGGCTGCCAATAATCCTCTGGGCGGTCTGGATGACCCTCTGGAGTTCCTTCCTCTGCCCAACTGTGCTGTTGGAGAACCATGCACAGAGGCAGTAGGTGAGGATGCTCTCTACCGTGCAGCGATAGAAGGCTGTCAGAAGTTCTTTCGAGATGTTGTATCCCCTGAGAACCCTTTTCTGAGCCTTCTTCACCAGTCTAGTAGTGTGAGTTCCCCAGGTCAGATCCTCCCTGATGTTGACTCCCAGGAATCGGAAATCAGAGACCCTCTCCACACAATTCCCATCAATCAGAAGGGGCATGATGTTGTGGGACCTCCTCCTGAAATCAACAACAAGCTACTTGATTTTGTCCGGGTTCAGGAGCAGGTTATTGTTTCGGCACCATTCTGACAGCCGCTCCACTTCATCCCTGTAGGCTGACTCATCATCTCCAGTGATGAGCCCCACTACTGTGGTGTCATCAGCAAACTTGATGATGGTGTTGCTGTGATGGGTGGAGGTGCAGTCTTGGGTGTAGAGGGTGTAGA
>OMPJ01042210.1:0-14168 GCA_900312935.1 Carapus acus
TAACACTGTCAGAGTTTTTTTTACTTGGTTGTAAAAAAACGATGTGAAGAAAAAATGACGTAAAGCCAAAGTGTTTGGAAAAGATGACGCTGTTCTCAAATTAGTCTGGCTCGCAATCAAAACCATAGTTTGGGTATACATAGATGAAACAAGCAAAATAGAAATGATGCCCATAAACTTTTATCCCCCCCCCCAATCACTGAACTTTCAGTTGTTGATATAGACCCTCAACCAGCCAAAGACTGACTGATGTGGTGTGGGGTTCAAGGTATACCAGTAGAAAGAAGGCAGATGAGGTGACATGAGCAGAGGCAGACAAAGCCTGAGCCGCAGCAGCATAACGACAGACAAACAACGTGCTGTGTATGCGCTGACTAATGAGGCACAGGTGGCGAGGCAGGCAGCGGGGTGGCAAGGGCTGATGAGGAAACCACCAACCATCGTTCGCGGGCAGGAAGACAGGTGAGGAACGAGTGCGACTTGGATCACACAATAGCGCGCAATGAGAGACAAGGGACAAATAAGGATGTTTCCCCGAGAAGCAAGAAGATGAAGATGGGACTTTGTTTCACAGGCCCCAGAGAAGGTAGAGGACAAGATGGGGTGGACACCAGTCAGCTGCACAGACGGAGGGGGATACATCTGTCTCCATCTGCTTAAAAAGAGGAACACTGCCATTGATCACACTTGGGACTCTCCTTGTCTTTAGGGGGATGTTTTTTCATCCCTGTTTTTAGGCAGGGGTCTTACCGTATAGTACTCGCAGACCAATTTTTGGTCTTGCAGACCAGTTTTTACTGGTTAATACAGCGATTCTGATACAGGTTTCTCTCTCTCTCACACACACACAGACAGAAAGTAAATAGAGCCAAAGCGCAGTGAAACTCTTGGTGTTTACGCGGTTTGAGGCTAATGAAGTATGCTCTGCTGTGAACATAAAAATAGGGATTTTTGCCATTTTCATATTCCCGTTGAGCGTGAAGCTACCCGCTGCATTTACACATCCCTGCCTCCTGCTCTAGGAAGTAGCGTTGGTTTGTTAACTTTACGGTGCTTGTCACTTGATGGTATTCACACATTAAACTCTCCAGCAGAAAAAAACACAACAGGGAGCTGAGGAGACGAAAAAATACAGTCCCTGCACCACAGTACTGCTGTCTGAGCTCCCCTCAAACAGCATAAATTGAACCACATCTCTTTTGAATATGCATTCACCATTCTACAGTATGTGGCCTCATAATGATGTGATCATTGGGTGATGGTGGAACACATAATTTGAGGATTTCTGTGAGTCTGTAGAGCAACATTCAGCTGGCTGACATTTTGGTGATCATTGTGGTGGAATTTCTTTTTTTAGTTTGTGAAGTTCAAGGCCATACATCATGCTTGCTGTCTGTGGCTCCAACAATGTGGAAGGACAGGGAGATGCGGACGTGTGGAGATGGAGCAGCGCACTGAGGTCATGTTTTTCCCGTTACTACTGCAGTGATGCTCATTGCCAGGGTTGCCCTTCTCGCCAGCGGGGAGACGACGTTCTGTTTGCAGTGTCGTAGGCAAATATGTTGCATTTTCAGCTCAAGCCACTTTGTTGGGCTGAACATTTTCGTGATAATTAGGATGGCACAAAAATGATTCTATCAGGCTCTTCGTTTAGCACTTAGTAGCTTTGCATTTACCGGCACTGGCAGCCAAACCTCTCAGATGTCTTAGGCTTGCTGTTCTTAATCCAAACCATTTAAAGGTGTTTTTTTTTCTACTTCTCCTTTTTTTTGTTCACACCCATGTTAGTGGTGCTTGCCAATACAGTTTTATTGCCAGAAGATTTCACCCTGCTGATGGAGATGCCAACCTAGGCTTTGCCTTCCAATAACTGTTGCTGGAAACAGTTCTTCAGTGATACAAACACCATTATTTTCTATTAATCATTGAAAACACACACAGACACACAAGTTTCTAAAATATGCCCCAACCATGTATTTCTGCTTTGACAAAGGCAAAAAAAAAAATTGCTGGCAAAATTTTGATTCTGAGGCTGGAGCTTCATCAAAAATCCTCCATCGCAAGTCTGGGGTGCAAGACGTGAGGTTGACTGAGTTAGTGGTCCGGTTCATGTACAGAGGGATATCACTTTTAATGACAGCAAGATTGACCCAAGCCTCCAAGGACAGCAGAAACATTTGGCAGGACAGGTGGGAGATTTTAAGACATTATAACCAGGTACAGCCTCTTGCTTTAAACCATTTAAAAGCATTAATTCATGACATACTGATCCTGAATTCCTTTTCTTTTGAACCAGCAGTGATCTGAAACCAGAGTAAATAATGGATGAGAGACGCATGCTGTTGTCAATTGGATCTTGCAAATCAAAGTTGCTGAAGACGTATGACTATCAATACACAAGGAGCATCACAGGAATCAGCGGGAGGCCGAGCTGACAGATATCAAATTTCAAACGATTCTTTGCACGATCCAATAAAAATTGTTTAATCATATCGATTGGTGACAGTTGGTGTCCATGTCCGTGTGTGTGTGTGTGTGTGTGTGTGTGTGTCTGAGTGAGTGAGTGAGAGTGTGTGCGCGTGTCCTGATTATAAAACGATTTCAGCTGGTGCAAAGCCTACTTTATGATAATGGTCCTGCATTTGCAGGCTGGAACTTTGATGAGACAGCTCAACATTAACAACAGAAAGAAACTCTTCTTTTAAACAACTGATAATAGCTCGGAGTTGTTTTGGCCCTCTGTGTGCTGATGGAATTTAGGCTTCCCCTTTTATGAAGTGTGCTGCCGAGTGGGACATGCCTTGTCACACAGGGTTATGATCCTATGCGTTGCTGGTGAATCGCTTGACCACCAAGTGACGAGACGATCTCTGCTTTAGAGTGAAATGCTGCATTGGTGTTTGGGCGACCAACCATTGCCTTGGTAGCACTGATGATAAAGCAGCCACCTCCCAACTTCGAGCGGGGGTATGTGTGCGAGTGTGCGTGCATGTGTGCGTGTGTCTAGTGTGCTGCTATGATACTATATGAAACGGCTGGAACTGTTGAGAGGCACTGATGACTGAGCCAGTAGCTTCCCGAGCATTGATGCAATTCTGCAGCGTTCATAATGGAAAATTGTGAAAAATGTTGCTGCCCATCCGCACATCTGTCACCATGCCGGCGCTTATCCTGCCACAGACAGTGAGAGCAACGCTCGACTGATCGCCCTCTCCCGCATCCTCCTGAGGAATCAGTCTTTTCCCAAGCAGGTGATGATGCCAATGATGGTCTACCTAACACAACAGCATGACTCAAAATGAAAAAAAAAAAAAAAGAAATACAATACAATACAATACAATACAATTTAATTTGTATAGCGCCAAATCATAACAGGAGTTATCTCAAGGCGCTTTACAGGATGGAGCAGGTAGTGCTCCTCAGAATGTAAACAGTCAGGGGCTGTGGGATGGACAAACAGACACCCAACGCATCTCCCGTTAGCGACAGTGGTCAGGAGAAACCTCCCCTCAAGGGTGGAAACCTCGGGAAGGCCTAAAGAAATAAAAACAGCAAACTAAGATAGGAAAAGCAAGTAAGATGGAAATAGCAAACTAGATAAAGATCATCTTTGTTTTCTTCTGTTTCCATCAGGCACAACACACAGCCAAGGTGATGATTTCATTGGTTCGATTGCATTGTCAATTGAATTTTTTAAAAACAAAAACATTGGCTCTCTGGCTTTTCTTATACGTGGGATGATGGCATCGTCATCACTACGGAGCACCTCGTTCTTTGGCCAGAGACTCCAATGCAAACATTGCAAAGACTTGGCGCCCCTTTAAATAAAACAAGCCAAACAGTAAACTCGGCGTGCCTTCTAATTTGTATGCACTGATATGTAAATGCTATTTACAACCGCAGTTGTTGACTGCATGGGACGTACATAAGGTAGAAAAGTTGAGCTTGATTCATGCTTCACGGTACTACAGCTACTTTGTAGGTCCAGCTAACGTCTTTTCCAGTCCCTGAACCACACACAGTCTCTGTAATACAGAAATTATACCGATTAATATCAATTTAATTACATTAGATTGAGGCACATTCTGTGAAAGGGCTTCTGCGTGAGCGTTGGCAGCGAGTGTGTCTGTACATACACACAATTCTCTGGGGACTCTGCCATTATATCAGCCAATTTAATTGAAAAGATAATGAGACAATTAGCTTCCCTTCTTGTTTAAAAAAAAAAAAAAAAAAAAAAAAATGTTATTAAACCACCAAATGTGGTGCTGATCTACATTCCCCCGTCATCCACCCTCCCTCTCGTTCTCTCTCTCGTCCTCACTCTAACATCGCAGGAAAAAACACATATTTTCCCACAAAACCGGGGAGTGAAAACTTAACGGAATGCAATATTCATCAGCGACTGAAGCTGATTTGTTGCTGCATCTCCTGTGGTGAATTATTTGATGTGCAGGGGGAGAAAATACTGCAGCAAATTATTCCATAATTCAAAGCGAGGAGAGAATGAATGTTCAGAGTTTTTATTTTTTGTTTGTTTGGGTTTTTTTTTTTCAAATAATATAAGCGTCACTTGTGAGGGCAGAGCAAGGAACTTCTGTGCATCCGTTGCTGAGTAAAAATCATCTTTCCCTTTACTACTTGAGCTGAGATGAACCTCCCGCTTACCTGGCGTGAGTCACACCTACAAACAAAAGTGGTTAAGCAACTCTGACAATTGATCAATTGATTGATAAAAGGTGTCACACAGAATACTGTAAAAACCAACAAGGTTAAATATTGAATCTTGGCTCCATTTTGCTGCTAGTGTGTGAAATGGGGTTGGTGTGTTTTCCATAATTCAGTTTGACGAAGAAAAAAAACGAGAAGACAGAGAATCAGCTCAGTATCAGAGCATCTGACAAAGATCTACAAACGTATTTTCGCCTGTGTGTGTCTGTGTCTGTGTCTGTGTTTTCCATAAATCCTCTGATGGGAAGTGCCTTTTGAATTTCTGCCCTCCCTGCCTTGGAGACTGTTTGGTTAATCACCAAGACTTCATTCCCCTCCGTACTCTCCATCATTCCACGGCTGTAATGTCCCCCTGTTGGTTCCACCTGCAGATTAGTACGGTTGTTTTTCTGGGGCAGTCCATTTTTCTTTACTTTATCTTACTCAGCGATCCTCTCCTTGCTTCTTTGCTCCATATCCCACTATGGACTGTAGTTTCACCATTCCATCGATGTCCCATTATTCACCTCTGATTGTTTTGTCAACTAAGTTTTTTCTCCTGACTAGATTGACCAAATTGACCAGCTTGGCAGAGCCAGGATGAAGTGTTAATTAGTGCCAACCTCTCAGTTATGACGCGCACATCTCTTTGATCCCTTTGATGGGGCAGAGGATGCTTTGCTTGTCAAAATGAGCTGGGAATAAAACAACCGCATGCTATTCACTTTGAAGCAGAGCTAGAACAGGATGGCTCAGTCAGACTTCAGATCACCAGTAGAGGCTTGGAGTAGACATAGGTTACAAGTTAGAGAGAACAAGTGTCCCCTTAAGAATGACATGTAGCAAAGCGATGGCACCCTGTCACTAGCCAGGTCGTCCACCTTCGGCAAAGTAGCAAAGACAGCAAACGTTTTCACCCTGCAAGTGGTTCCAGCTGCACATCAGAAACCCAACAGTAACATACAGTAGTTTGACCTCCCCTGAAGTTTGACCTTTCACTTGGTTTATGAAAAGTCCAACTTCCATTTATCATCGAATCCAGGCTGCATTTCATCCCTAACATTTCAAGATGACCATCGACAAATTTACAGTATTACAGTATTCACACTGTCTGTATGGCTGCGCAATGCTGCGGTTGTACATCTGTAGTACATGTTGTATGTAAGTCATTTATTCCTCATTTCTCCACAAAACTACCAGACATCATTTATATTTTTTCTTCTTTCACTTGGCAACTGAGCTAAGAAGCACTATATAAAGTTGTCAAGGGTCTTTTGCATTTGTACGAAAGTGGAGCAGTGCTACAGAAAAGTTGAAATGAAAAGACAAAAGGTCTAATTAGTGAGAATGTCTGACGCCTCCATCTAGCGGAGGTGACATGGTAGAGGAAAAGAGGTTAAAGATGGAAATCCCTGCTGCGGACAGGATGGCCCTGTTAAATGCTCTTTGAATAAAAGAAAGCAAGACTGCAACCACACAAGGAAATGCAAAATATGTGTCATATCTATCAGACTCAAGAAATTTAATTTGAACCCAGGCTGATATAACTGCAAAAAAAAAAAAAAAAAAAGATAATGGTGTATACAAACACAAAGTGTACACAGACATTCCTGAAGCGCGCCTATTTGCACATCCAGGGCTCCCGTGCTGATGCAACCTTAAGACCAAATTTTTCCTGTCACTAAATTCAACTCAGTGTGAATTATTCTTTGCAGATAATTAAGGCTGAGATGAGCTGAAAAACTTGTAGCCTGAGGCAATGTGAGAGGCAACTGCAGCTTAATCCAAATGCATCAATGCATTTCACTACCCCAACGTGGAGAAGTGGTGGTTTGCTTTTTTTCCCTCCACATTTGGATTTTCTAATATAACTATGAACACTCAACCAACATCATTTTCTTACAGGCTGGGTGGAAAATGATAGACGTTCTTTTCTCAGCAGAGGGTGCAGGGGGGGATAAGTCATACTGGCAGCTCGCATTCTGGTTGAAAGATTCCGCTCTGTGACACGAAGACTCACAATGGAGCTGTCTGGAGCCCAGGGGACTGGGAGCCGACACACCGAAGGACGCATAATTAAAAGCAAGAGGTCCAAGTCATTTAGAAAAACATTTGTCTGCACATTTGATACTGCATTATCAGTTAGATCCAGTCTTCTCCGTTCATCTAAAAGAATTGTCCCCTTTTTCTGAGAAATTACAAGATTAAAGAATTTCTGAGAATGAATGGCGTGTTGGTAATTTATTTTGTCTCAGTCCCTAAGAAACTTGTGGATTGTTTTCTTCTGAAATTTTTAAATGCAAAGCCAATGATTGTGGATTAGATGCAGATGTTTCACCAACAAAAACCCCAACCACGTTGTTGTCAGCATAATTTGTCTGACATTGTTTTTATCTGGTTTTAATGCTTGACCATGAAAACAATCAGCGATTTGATCAATAAAAAGTTCATGAAAATGTGTAGAATAATCTCTCCACCAGGAAAAGTCTACTTTAAACCCATTCATGACACTTGATGTACGTTTAATCTCTCTCTCTTTCTCTCCCCGGCCCTCCCTCTCTGTGTCTTTTTCTCTTTATTGATGAAAGCAGTACACAGATGCATCCATTGAATCAAGTCACAACTACTGTTTTATGTCGCACACGCATAAAAGTTACCTAATTCCGACCCACTGCTAATTAGACCCTCATAACTCAGAATGGCAATTGGTTGATGCCTCTCTCACACAGCATCGCCTAGACACATCAAAGTTCGTCGAGCATCTCGCCGCTCGATCTCCATTTTCATCGCGGCGCTGCCTGCCTCCCCGATTCCAGATCAAGTCATCAAAGAGAAGACAAACTTGCGTGTCTTTAAAGTGGAGCGTGTGTCACTGCAGTCGGCGCAGAAGATATTTTAAACCTGGTTGGAGGCGACATGTCAGACTCTTTCACTGAGGTCATGTATCTCCATACATGTATAATTTCAGAACACGTCAAAAAGCGGTTTGGGGTACAGATTTGTCTTCATATCAGTAACATAACACCAGAAATATCACAAAACCTACTGGCAGCTGCAGCTCTCTGATACACACAGACACGTGCTCTTGCATCTGGCTCGCTGTCACGTAAAGGATTGTGCAGCCTAGTCGCTGTTGGCCACCTCCAACAAAATTTCTTGCCCGACTGTAAACACAACAAAAATGGCATTTCCCTTTGCTTTTGAAGTTTCACGGGAGAGCTTATTTGACTGCAAAATTCACCACAAGGTGTCTCATTTGTGATGCTGCCGGCTGTGTTGTTCCGCGGTGTATTCATTATCGTCTGAGACACCAAGATTTCACACTCCCCTGGTGTCTGCGATATTATGAGAATTGCAGTGTTTTAAAGGATGCCTCACAGGGAGAAGGGGTGAGAGATCCATCCCTCTCTCATCTGTCCGTACACCTGAATATATCAGAGTTTTATCTCGACTCCAGCAACATGGAAATATTCATTGCAGTGAAATGACAGTTACAAGCAAACCTGCCCTCATCAGGCACCAGTGATCCTGGGTTGGGTCGAGGTGCTGGCATCGAGATTACTGCAATCTTCCCTGAAGATGTGAGACACACGTTTACAAGCTGGGTTTGGATGGGTGCCAGAGGTGAAAATAAAGACCAAGACTTTCATGGCATCAGGCAAATTCTGGAGGGATTGATCTTTTGTTTGCACTGTTAGTTCCATGAGCAGAGTCATGCTGAGTGTTAGGTGGTGACTGACTGGGTGATGTAAAACTGTGCTAAACATAAGTCTTAATGAAATAGTTCAATTATTAAAATGCAGAGATATTTCAGTAAAACACCTCATGTTTAGCCAGATCACTGCAAATTGCAATTTGATTTAATCAAACAGTGCCAACTCCTAACAGAAGGTATGTCAAGGTGCTTTCCAAGGTGGAGCAGGTATAGCTCAACAACATTTAGACATTCAAACTCTATAAGATTTACATACAGAGACCCAACATATCCCACTATAAGCAAGCACTTGATGACAGTGACAAGGAAAAATTCTCCTGTAATGGCAGGAACCCCGTGCAGACCCAGACTGCAGGTGGGCGGCCATGACCAGTTGGGTTGAAAGAAAGTATGAAGATGTGCAGCAGTAATCAGCAGTTGGGGCTAGATAAATTGAATTTAGCATGTTAGAGAATATGGTGTATAGATATGTCTAAATCAAAGCTCAGCGTGCAGATCAGGTTCAGGACCAGGACGTTTGGTCCGCCATCACTAGTTATGTTCCCACTGCAAGTGTAAATAAAGCAAAGAGCTAGGCTCTTTGCCAAGGGTTAGGGTTTGGGTTACAGCTACAAAGTTGAAAGTTGAAGGGATGAGAAGATCTGATGTAGGTCATTAGAGATTAATCAGACTCTTGAGTGCAGTAAACGCATGGATAGAGGTTGCTATGGCCATAATGAATAGGTAAGGAGTAGAGATGTCCGATAATATTGGCTCACCGATATTATCGAACCGATATTAGCATAAAAATGTAACACCGGTATCTAATTTTTTATTTTTTTTGCTTTAAAACCGATAAAATAATGCTTGCATTACACCGAAATAGTGCCTATGCGCTCCTGAAGCGTTAAACGGCACACAGATGATGACCTCATCAAGCTGCGTCTTGAGGCGTATAAACAAGCGTGGATGGCTGCAGCAACAAACTTGCTCGCGTGGTTTCAACGTTATGTCTGTGGTTTGGAATTAATTTCAAGTGTCCCCTTCAGACGTTATCGGTATCGGATGATATTGGTATCGGTAAATTGAGAGTTGGACAATATCGGCATATCGGATATCGGCAAAAAAGCCAATATCGGACAGCCCTTGTAAGGAGAAATTCAGGGCTCCCATGGGGGTAGTGTGACATCTTTTTCTGAGGAGGAAGCCCGGACAGAATCTTAAGTGAGACAGACTTCCCTCTTTATCATTATGTAGAACTGACTGTAGGAGGCCTACTTAACAACAGAAGCAGAGTGAAGCTGCACAGAGTGAACTACATCCACGAACCCTCTCTATGGTCTTCCTTTTTTCCTCCTAGCTGGAGCTCCATCGCCAACATCCCCCGTCCAATATATCCACTATCTCTCCTCTGCACATGACCAAACCATTTCAATCTTGCCTCTCTGACCTCCTCCAAAATCTCTGCACCTTAACTGTTCCCCTGATGATCTCATCTCCAATCCTGTCTACCTTGTTACTCCTAAAGAAACCTTAGCATTTTCATCTCTGCCACCTCCAGCTCAGCTTCTTGTCTCTGAGAGAAAGCCACTGTTTCATGACCAAACATTATTGTAGGTCGCACACCTTCTTGTAAGCCTTCTATCTCAGTCGAGCTGCTCTTCTTCTATCATAAAGCACTCCTGATACTCTCCTCCACCCTTGCCACCCTGCTGGCACTCTATTCCTCACCTCTCTTGTTAACTGTCCATTACTCTGAATGGTTGACCAAAGACAATTAAGGTGTTCCTTCCTAAATGTCCCTACTCCTTGCTACATCATCTGCCCACCAGACCCACTTTCATTCATACACACGTGTCTTCCTTATTCTTATTCCTCTGCTCTAAAGGTACAAAACACTGATTGCTATCTTGTACATCCTCATTCTACCACCAAGTCATTTAGCCATTTTCCTCTGTGCAGAAGAAACATTACACACATTCTGTACTTTGCCGGTCATGTGGATAAAACCTCACAATTTCCCGAAGCCTGTCCCAACACCTTCCGGAATTCCTGACAACACTCCCCCTGTCCTCAGTTTCCACCATTAAATCTGTGGCTCTGCCTTCCTTTGCTTACCCTTTGTAGCAGGAGGGGTCGGACAGAGGTCCAACACCTCCTGCACACCACCAATTGATGCTGCCCTACTGCACTCTCTATTGGCACCACCTTACAATACCTGACCTCTTTCAGGCTGCATCTCCTATACCTGATTATATTCTCCCTGTATGCATCTTCCTCCACTTGTATAAATTAGCCCATGCTCTTCCTTCCTCTGGAAATTTGAGTTCTGCTCGAAAGATCACTCGTGTGCATCTTGGGACAATATCTACTAGCTAACAGCACAAGAGGCGGTCAATTTCATCCGTGGAGGGAGTCGTGATTCATTACTTGTGATCTGCACAGTCTGACAAAGTTTCAGTCATGACGGGCGTAATGTTGAGGGCATAAAAATTTTAGAATCCAAGATAAAAGTATAATATAAGTCAGGCTGGGCAAGACATAAACTCAGAAATTGATTACTAAATCCAAGTTTCCAGATGACACTTATTCCCTTTTGATATATTCTTGTGCATCATTTGATTGTTTCTAAGGTTGTTGTGAAAATGTGTGTTCCCACAAAATTAATAGAATTCATCGCCACCAAAAAAAGCTGTCAAATGGTCGCATTTTTATGTGATTTAAATCAATGCAATCTAAATTTTAAAAAAAATTCCAACACTTAGACCCCTGAGGACGTAATTTGGCTATTTATAGTAACGTACCCACGTGATCAATACTTCTGATTTACAGTGTCTATCTGTCTCACTAAACTCAGATGATGACTTTTGTTGACATACAATGTTATTTTAGGTTGGCATGTTGAAATAAAGGAGATATCTATCTATCGCCCCGCAACTGGACGCTGCATTTCTTACTTAGTGCTATCTCTATCTTATCACTATGTTTCATGTTTCATTGGAACATCTTTCTTTCCTTCTTTCCTTCTTTCTTTCTTTCTTTCTTTTCTTATGCTTCTTAACGTGCGGCATCCGGTGCAGGGCGGCAAAGTAAGAATTTCATTGGGCAGGGAAACTTGTTTCTATACTGTATATATGACAATAAAGCTTTGAATCTTTTAATCCATCTATCTATCCATCTATCCATCTATCTATCCATCTATCCATCTATCTGTCTGTCCATCTGTCTGTCTCTCTGTCTGTCTCTCTGTCTGTCTGTCTGTCTATCATCATCTTCTTTTTGGAGAAGCCAACTTCCTTTTTTGTGTAAGAAAAAAAAAAACTCTTGCAAAATGACTGGAGCCAATATATTCACCCTATATCTGAGGTAGAAAGCTTCAGTAATCTCCACCCTCCTAATGCTAATTGTGTCTCGCCCCATGAGAGTCTCGGATCCCCCGAGAGCATGGGCTCATGCTGCTCCACACCTGGTGGTCCTGGTTTGTTTTCATCTCCCGCACTGATTCTACCTCATTGTCCCTTTGGATCTTGACCCTCGGGGGTCTAGGCAATTTTTAGACTAGTGGGCTCCTTTCCTTTCTTGAGAAATGACAGGCAGACCTTTGTTGGGATGGCCATACAATCCACACAAAGTCAAAAAAATCAGACAGAACTTTTGGTGCTGAACCGGAAAGATTTTAGGGTGGTGCTGCAATGCTGCAGGAGTAACAGGAAGGCAACATGTTGAGGCAATCGAGATTCAAGGTCAAAGTTTCAAGTTTTTTTTTCACCCTTTGTGTATGGACCAGCAATCCAGACACATGGGAAATCTTGTGCGGAGACTTCTCTGAGTCTGCAATATTGAAAGAAATTTAGGTTTGGATAGAATATGAAAAAAAAATAAACAATATGAATGGAGCATTTTGAATAAGAATATAAGAAAAACACTAAAACGGGGAGGGGAAGACACTGCGCACAAGGGGGCCGGGGAGGTACTCTTTACAGGTGAAGCTACTGCACTTGAAAAGTATTGCACTTATGTCAGGAATATGATGATAATACTATGTCACGTATTGTGCCTACCAAGTAAGAGGTAGGCAAGGAAGTGGCAGGTGAGAAGCTGGTGTAGTGGGTGAGGACACTCGCTGCCCCACTGTGTCTCTAGCTGCACGAGCATTGATTGTGTCTGAGCAGAGGTTGACCTTGGTGGAGTGGTTCTCGGATGATTCCCTCTGCTCTTTTCCGATGGCGCTGTAATTATCATGAATCCATGAAAGAGTGTTTTCTCCCCACAATCCTCTCCGCAGTCTTTATGACTCCTTACGGAACCTTCCTCTCTGCCTAGGTGGCGTTGCCATACCACACAATGATGCCCCTGGTGAGGACGCTCTTTGTCTGTGGTCTGAGTGAGAGGACGATATTTCAGATCTGCTTTCCAGAGCAACATGATGAATTTAAGCCTTTGTTGAGCACTGAAGCTGTTGTGTTGAGGGTCCAGCTCAGGTCAGATGTAACCTGCAATCTCTGGAATCTGAAGCAGTCTGTCCTTTCCACCTGAGTCCCTTTGATGGCAAGAGGGTGTGGAGTATGAAGCTTCTTCCTTGGGTCCAGTAATATTTCTGGGGTTTTGTCTGTGTTAGGATGAGGACATTCTTCTTACTCTAGACAATAATGTTGTTTATAGTGGTCCTGTACCCTGACTCGTCCCGGTCCTTAATATGTCCCAGGATGGTAGTGTCATCAGTATATTTACTGTTGAAGGTGTTGTCCTAGATGGAGACACAGAAATGGGTGTGCAGGGTGAAGAGTTTAGGGCTGAGGCAGAAGCCCTATAAGGAACCTGTGAAATGTCATCTTAGTGACACCTGTCCTCCCCATCTCCCCACCTGTGGTCTCTCCACTAGGACGTCAAGGATCCAGTTGAAGATGGGAGTTGAGACAAGGTCTGTCAGCTACACGATCATTTTATCCTGTTGTACAGTATTGAGGGCACAACTGTAGTCCAGGAAGGGACCAGGTTATGTCAAGAATATTTTGATATCTTCCCTTTTTTCTGTGCACTGATTTCCTATGTGTGATCCATTGATTGATTGATCAATTTCAGAGACATTTCTCAAAAACTGCTCTTGTTACCGGCACCAGACCTAGGGGAAATCTGGACCAGCAGCAAAGGTTACACAGGCTAGAGAGCACTGCGTAGCCAATGAATACACACAACAAACTCTGTGGACCAGCAGAGAGAGGACCAAGTTAGCGTCTTGCTCATGCCTGAACTTATTTATTTCTGACACCATTATATCACATTCACAGTCACATAAAAGACAATGTAACCTTACTAATATTTACTAATGGAAACATTCTGCCATAAGAAACATAGCAGCATACAAATTCAAAATCGTTCAACATCCATCCATCCATCCATCCATCTTCTGCCGCTTATCCGGGGCCGGGTTGCGGGGGCAGCAGTCTCAGAAGGGAAGCCCAGATTTCCCTCTCCCAGACACCTCCTCTAGCTCCTCTGGGAGGACCCCGAGGCGTTCCCAGGCCAGCTGGGAGACATAGTCCCTCCAGCACGTCCTGGGTCTTCCCCGCGGTCTCTTCCCAGTTGGACATGCCCGGAATACCTCCTTAGGGAGGCGTCCGGGAGGCATCCGGTTTAGATGCCCGAACCACCTCAGCTGGCTCCTCTCGATGTGGAGGAGAAGCGGCTCTACTCTGAGCTCCTCCCGGGTGGCAGAACTCCTCACCCTATCTCGGAGACTGCGTCCCGCCACCCTACGGAGGAA
>OMPJ01042213.1:0-19998 GCA_900312935.1 Carapus acus
ATCTTCGCCTTGACGTTCTCAATAGTGTCGCTGGGCTCAACCTCCAGAGTGATGGTCTTACCAGTGAGGGTCTTGACAAAGATCTGCATACCACCCCTGAGGCGCAGGACAAGATGGAGGGTGGACTCTTTCTGGATGTTGTAGTCGGACAGGGTGCGCCCATCTTCAAGCTGCTTGCCTGCAAAGATCAGCCTCTGCTGGTCTGGGGGAATGCCCTCCTTGTCCTGAATCTTCGCCTTGACATTCTCAATGGTGTCGCTAGGCTCAACCTCAAGGGTGATGGTCTTGCCAGTGAGAGTTTTCACAAAGATCTGCATCTTTTTTACCTACAAAAAGGGGGCAACCATAAAAAAATACATTAGTCACTGCCCCAACTACTATGACTACCAATTCACATTAAATCCAACAACTGAAACAACAGTATGAAGCTAAGTAATTTCTATCCATGAAACTTGCAGAACTAGACTGACTTGATTGCTACAGAATTGGTGACGTATGTTGGCCTCTGCTCTAGACGTGACAAGTTCACGTTCGGCAGCCATTCTACACTCTGCGCCATTTTGCGTTTCATTGACCTTCCCATTGTCTAAGCACACTCCACATATATAGGCGGCGATGGAAATGCGGAGTCATAACAGTTGGCAAACATTATTAACTTTGTGGCGAGCGGGTCAAATTAAGGAAATCGAGGTCTACTAAAGTGATCACAGAACGTTACGGCCAACAGTGTCTCTAACGTATGGTACAGCTCGCGGTGAATAAAGAAATTGCTGGTTTCTTGTTCAATTCTTTTCTACAAAACAGAACACATTGATCAACACCTAGCAATCAGTTAATCCAATAAAATAAAGCAAACACGAAATAAGGACTTACGTAGTAAGTTGGCTGTCTAGCCGCGTCTTGTGTTGTGGTCTCTAGCCTTCCGGATGGAGAATCTGGCTTGCAATGGCGCCCATAACTATATATAGCCCATGTTTTCTACGTCATCACGTCATCACGCATATCCGCAGTAAGAAATAGTTCCTTGCTTTTAATTTCAATTAATTGATGTAAGTTGATGTGACTCATCACAAGCACAAGTTTTCATAAACGACCGTCAAATGCTGTTTTTTGGGGTGAGAATTGAGTGCCTATTAACGACAGGTTGAACATTTTTCTCATGGCGGAATGATAGGCTGTAGAGATAGTTCCAGAAACTGCCAGATCCAGCACAGCAACAAGGACGCACGTTTGCGAATCTTATTGGTCAAGAGATTGTTTGTTTGCTCGACGATTGGTTACTGCGTTACATGAAAAAAATGTTTAGTCATTTATGATTATGGAATCAGACAGACGCTACACAATATTTTGCCGGCCCAGGTCATTTCCTTGAATTTTTTTGTAATGGTATCTATTCTGGTCTAAACGCATACTTAATAGAACGTGCAGATTCGATATTCAATAAATGTCTATTCTAAGTTACCTTAATTTTTAACCATCTGAACTCATTACCCACATTGAGCTGCATCTAATCGCATTCCAAAGCCTCATAAGGTCTACACAGACAAGCTAAATAAAGCATTAACCCCTGATACGGCTGGCCTAAAGAGCAAAGTCAAATATGATATACGATGAGGCAGGGACTGCTTACTTGATAGACCTCTATATATAGCTTCCATGCAAGCACTGGTAAATATTCACTGTATGAATATATGATATTTATCAACACCATCAGTAACATCTCAAGGATGTGAATATTCTATCATCAGTTCTCCAACTGAGATTGAGTTTGTGTCCGAAAAGGTTTTAGCTTCTTCTCACAAAACAAACATCACCACCAAGTCAGACCAGTTAGTCACGTTGAAAGAACTTGAACAACACCCTAGAGGTCCTCTGACTTCCTGTTACAGGACATGGCAAAACAAAGACAAGCCATGTCAGATCAGTTTGGACATCTAGTTTGTTAGTCTCACAAATAATCTCTCCTGCATCAAGATATTGACCACAACGATTACAAAACTGTAGTATTAGCACGTTGTTGGTAGTCATTGTGTTTTCACAATTGGGCCATTGCTATATCAATACATCAATGATTCTTGAATATTTAGATTTATGTTAGTTTCTGTACATACAGTTAAGCAAGAACACGCTACAAACAAATATTTTATCTTTTCAGCACATATGTTAATGGGATCAAGCAAAACAATATCCAACAACAGAGTTCTAGTGAAGAACACAAAGCCAGGCATATGTTTTGTGACATCACAACTTTGAGAAAAAGTTTCAGTTAGAATTTGTCTTTTCTGGAAATGTCCCGATATATGGATCTGGGTCACAGAGGTTTCCTAACGCCCCCTCTCCTAGCCCTCATTGTCATATGACACCAAACGCGTGATGCCACGTCATGTGTTTTCCAGTACAGGGTTGTGCCTCTGGGTTTCACTGTCTGAAGAATGTGTTTTTGCAGTGCTGTTGTACTTTGCCCCGCCTAGAAGTAGCACTGGTAGACATGTTCTGACTGTACAATTTAATCAGTAAAGAAATTATAAGAGAGTTGTACTTTCATACCATTAGTGGTGTTGATATACAACAAACACTTATGGTAGAGAAGTGTTGGAAAAACAAATTCTGTTAAATGTCAACTGCTTCATTATCAGATGTGAACTTTGTGTCGAGCTCATGGACTCATTAAATAAGTGGGCGGCACATGGAACAGGGACATGGACACGTTTCACAACAAACCGGTTTCGCTCAACTCAGTGGGAGGAGTCTGGTAAATATATCTCTTTCCTGTCTTTGATTGACCTGTATGTGGTTCAGAATGCAGAAGTTGGTTGGTTCCTGGTTGGTCTGAGATTTCATGTTTTGTATAAAAAGGATGGATCTTGTGAAACACAGTGGTGGCTGCCACTGTGGGGCAGTGAAGTTTGAAGTTTGGAGTTCCCCAGACATTCATGTTTTCCACTGCAAGTATGAAAAATGCATTCATAACGTTTAACTGATACATTACATTATAATGTTAATTGTTTTCAATCTTTCCAGTTGTAGTATTTGCACCAAGAAACAGAACCATCACTTCATTGTGCCAAAAAAACACTTTACACTTTTGCAGGTAGGAAATAAATGGGAAAAACAAAAGCAAAATAAAGTGGAGCCAAAAACAGCAGCGGTGATTAACAAAATCTTACATGCAACTGTTTTGTCTTAGGGGATGGATAACCTGACCACATATACGTTCAACACACACATGGCTAAACACACTTTCTGTAAAACTTGTGGGGTCCAAAGTTTCTATACACCACGCTCTAACCCTGACGGATATGGTAAGTGTGCCTACTAAACCGGTGTCTTAAGATTGTTACGCAAACAGATGGCAGTTGCTCTGCATAGTTGACCCCAAATTAAATATCTGTGTGCACTGAGAGGCATTCAGACTGTTTTTGCTGTTCCATTCCTCTGTGCTAAATTAAGAGACTGAAATATGAAATTAGTGGTTACAAGAAATCTAAATTATGAGATAACCTTTGTGATTCTTTTTGTTCCTCAGGCATAGCTCCTCACTGTTTGGATCCAGGCACTGTGCGAACTGTTACAATTGAGAACTTCTGCGGTGTCAACTGGGAAGACACCATGCAAGCTCACAAGACTATCAGAGACATGTCCACACCTGTGGACGCACAGCTGAGAGAGACAGAATGACAACACAGTGATAGAAGAAGTAAACATTATTTTAATCACCTAAAATTCACCAAAAATATGAGTATTTTCCAGCACCAGCGAGTAAAACAAACCCCACCTGAGCCCCATGGTTGTTTGAGAGTAAAATGCATTAATCTCTCGATTTCACCTGATCCGATCACAGTGCTCACTCTTGAATACAGTCTTATGACTAGAGGTCCATGTGTAAAGTCTTAATACAAACATGATTCACTGTGCAAAATGGCCCCTAACATTTGTGAACAGTTTCAGTGCATATATTTCATTTGTGTGGACAACATTTTAATAAATCTTCAGGTTCCTTGGTCCTTGTGGGATGACTTCAAACGTGTTTATAATCATGTAACGTGAGAACAAGATGTACAGGTACCGAAACCACAAGAGTTGGGAGCGATGACACAGCATTGCAGCCTGAGGGAGAGAGAATGAGGATGAAAACTGATTGAAATGATAGATTTCAATCAGCAAAGACTATATAGTTGAAATGTGATGATGATGTCTTTGCTTTGTCACTCCTCTTTTGCAATGTAGGTCACGCAACAGTGCGAGATAGAACTTATTAATGATTTGCTAGTTATGTGGGGTAGTTAATGCCTTGCCTCAACAGTTAATTGTGTCAGGCCACAGCTCACCATGGCTTGCTTGAAGCCCCTTAAGCCGATAATACAGTGTAGACTTGAGGGCAGCAGCCAGCTGAGGGGAAGCTCGAGGAAGCAGAGATACTTTCGTAGGAGCCCAACGGTCACCAAGGAGAGAAAACAACAGTCTGTGGAAACACCCTCTTAGTCATCAAATACATGAATTGCTCATGACAGGCAGCCCGAGAATTCCTGGGTCATTCTCTGTGCTGTGTCCCCTTGCGCAGTATTTATAGTTTGAATAGAACGCCATAACGGCAGGTATCTTTAGTTGGTTAATAATCTGTCTTGGATTTCAAAGACATACATACATTGATTATTTTAACGAACTTAAAATTTCTGAGCACACTTGTCAAGTACTGGTAACATATTGTATCTTAACACTCGGTGGTAATCAGTAGTTCTTCCTGCTTGAGGTTGATGCTAATAAGTCGAGGGACAAACTGTGCTGTACAACTACACAACAATACAGCACGTACGCTTACAACAGGAAATTAATTCTACATCCTGTACTGGTGACTGCAAAAACAGAAGGTAATCAGTTCAGGTAAGCACATATAAAGGCCTCTTGAAAACAGCTAGAGGACAACAACACATTATTCACTGGCTAAATTCACAGTTGAGAGGCTGACTGAATGAATTCTGCCGATGTACTTCATTTTTGTGTCATAAGAAACCAGGAGTCTCCTTGTTCTGCGCTGCGCATGGTTTGGGAACTTCTAGAAGTAGTTGACCGATGAAAACAACAATAATAAATGGCCAGACATTACAATTTATCTTGACTTTGAGTTCACTTGCTCACAGTGCAGCATTCTTACCACGTCATGAACCCTAATATCAGTGTACTCTGTTGGCCCATGTATTTACCTAAGTCTTGACGCGAGTTTGAGCCCTGCCCTTAACCTGTTGCGACACACTTTTCTTCTGTGTACTCAGTGGCTGGATTGTTGTACAATTTATAAACAATATGTAGGGTAAGGCTGTTGTTGTTGTTCATTATGGTTATATTGTACAACAACAAATAGACATGTCATTATATTTAGTATGTACAATAATGTGGATGAGACAAACACAAACACAACCCCCCACCACAACACACACACACACGCACGCACGCACACACACACACAAACACACACACGCACACACATACAGATCTCTGCTTTCTGTGCAAAATTTGACATTTTAAAGTCTTGTTAGTTCTACAATCTCATAAGACTCAAAAGCAGCATGTCTATACGCTTGTACCTACATTTAAGTACATCACTCAGCACCCTAACTACTCCACAAAAGCCTCACTGAGTAGCCCACTGCTCCTCAAATTATCATAGATAGATCTGCAGAGAGGCAATTTCTCCACTACACATAGAGAGAAGAGGAAAAAAATAATCCCCCCTAATCAAAATGGCTTCACGCTACCATCACCAAACCTGACCAGTGGTAAAAAGCCACGCAAAACTTTTGACCAGTAGAGGGCGCTGCACAATAACAGCTGAGACTGTGCAATGGCGAGGGTTGTCTTGGTATAGGTGTGTCTGAATTGTGCGTCAAAACTATGAAAAGCTGTTCTTTTCTTGTAAAAGCCACAGTAAAAGGTTACTACTACTACTACTTGCCTTCACTACAACTGTACTTTATATCTAGTGTATGTTCTTGTACCATTAGTGACTATTTCAACTTCAGAAACATTTACTTTACATACTAAACAATCGGTTAACATTTACATAAGGAAGGAGCCATCCTTGTCTCTAACATCATGACACCTGATAAAAAGTAAGAAAAAAAATTCCTTCTTACCATGCGGTACTCGTCCACTGGAGGAGAGATGGCTGCAGAGGAGAAACAAATACCAAACAGGGACGGAAAAGTGAAAAACAGAACAGCTACGATAAAAAAAGACATTCATTGCAAAAAGGGATCGGAAAAAATAAAAATAAAAAATATGACTGTCAGGCAGTGTTGGAAAATGATTGCTTAAGAGATGTGGTTTGGCTCACAGATATGGCAGCGATATGTTTAAGAAATAAATGGCTTCACAGTGCAAATGTCTGTCAGAGAGGGTCATGATTCAGACTTGACAGGCATGGAACAAGTTTACCTGTGAATAAATGTGCATGAAAGAAGGGAATAATGTAACACAATGAATGATGTGTTACTTCTTATATCTACGGGCCGTGGTCCATATTATATTCCACTTTGGCACTTGTGAGTCCAAATTAGGTGCTAATGTAGTGCGATTATTAACATGAGAGCAAAAAAGGCCAGCAACATATCCACAAACTGCAGAACCCAGAAAAAAAATCCAGAAGCCCTGCAGGAGCCAGCCTAATGGGATCAATGGGATGTGATTTGAAGAAGGGACTTCTTATCAACAGATCGGGCCTGCTGATTTGGCAGAGAGCCACAGCTGCAGAATTGGAGAAAACATCAGCACTAAAAAAACATTAGGGAACTGTAACATTGTGTGGACTTGCAGCACTAGGGATGCAGGCTGAACCACGAAAAACTGAAAAACACGTTTGTCAGACCCCAAGTCTGATGCAACTCGCTTGTTAGGGCTTTCCAAACCAGGGCGGCCCTCCCTCCTCACCACTTCAGGGAAAGGATTTACTGCTGCTCTCTGGGAGCAGCGGCAATGTAGCTATGTCAGCTATGTAACAAACCAGTTTTGGAAAAACGTTGACCGCGTTTCTTCGAGAGAGCAGTTAATATGTGTCTGTGTTGCTGAATTTGTGAATCCGCCTTACAAATATAAAAAGATTCTACAGTCAAATCGCACATGTTCTTTGAAGGCAACATCCTCAAAACATCCTAACACCAAAATGTTACAGGTTTGGTACCTCAGCGCTTTATGGATGGCGATGTGATTAGCATGGCCGCTCACTCCTCTTCCATCAAATGTCAGCACCTGAAACAATAAAATACCTCATTGTGTGGGTGAGAAACCAGAATCTGGACAACATAAAAGGGAATTTCAGTGTAAGCAAAAAACAAAAAAGATTTTTGTGATGTTAGTGGAAAGGTTTTTGTGTGTGTGTGACCGTGGAGCTGCTTGGCAGCCGATAACTGATGTTTAAAGCCTTTTTCTGTGTGCAAGCTTGCACTCAAGAGGAGAAAAAAAAATCAGGTCAAAGGAAAAGAGTTCTTTTCTAAAGACTGCTGTTGCTAAGCTAGGATGTGTTATTCAACCTTGGCTACATCATTGCTAGCAAAGGTACAGTGTATATTTTGCAATCAAACTAAGTGATAGAAAATGTAATTATTCCCTCAGTAGTCTTCCTTAAGTATTAGCTTTTGAAAGGATATATTTCCATCCAGTAAAAGATTGGAAAATTGTGTCTAACTGTATTTGTTTTCTTACAAAATGGTGCAACGTGTGTGTTTTTTTTCTCCACCTGACTTTTCACTGTTTTGGCGAGCCAAAACAGGATGGGAGGGGACGTGTACTTGTCATGTCTGGTAACAAAGCAACATCATCAACCAAGGGATTCGGCATCAAGCTGTTTGGTCTGAGCGGTGCTGCAGCCTCCCTGCTGTGCCACTTCTCAACCTCCTCTCCCCCCGAAGGAGCTCTGGGTGCCTTTTTCCGACGCTGCTGTAATTTCTGTTTGTGTAACTATTCTGGGTTGTTGTTCTGATACAACCAGATGAAAACAGTTTGTTGCTAAATTTGCCCAATACCCCCTTGTAAATGACGCAGAACATCATTTGGGCTGATGAAGATCTCTTTGTAAATATATCTGAAGGTTCTGCAACAGCAAAAGCCATTTCCTCTGTTGTTTTTTTGCCATGGTAAGGCTCAGAGTGCAGTGTGAGACAAACAATGAGAAACAAGGATAAGTTGGTTCTTATAAAGCCCAAAATGTGAAAATGACAAGAAAGCATGGTGACAAACCTTATGCTCAGACAAAATTTATGCATTTGTGGGTTTCAAATGGGACATGGCGGCCTTGTGAAGGCTTCAACAATACAGATTCCATGAAAAGCATATCATACCATGTTGAAGGAGTGATCTCTGATGTGTTTGACAAGTATGGAAGAAACCAACGAAACACGCCATTCAGCTTTGGGGTCGTCGGGGAGGTTTCTGCAAAGACATGGTTCACAATCTGGTTATCTTCCAGATGATTGAGAGAGACTTCGATTCCGACAAAACAAGCCTTGCATGAAGAAGACCTGCTGCGAGTTCTATGCCACATAAGCACTGGGCGTGAAGTTATTCCTGTCTAAGCAACACACTCGAGCTCGGTGCAGACTGGGAAAAAAAAAAGAGCCGGTGTGGAATGCAAACACAAGGGAGTGCTGGGAAGTCCGGAGGTTAGGGGTCGGAAGGGCCTTAGCATCCTGTTCATCTGAAACTACAGCTTGGAGACAACACAGAGTATGCAATGCTCATTACCCCGCTGGAGACACAATGTCTTTGCCCAATGTCACAAAGCCATGGACAAAAAAAAAAAAAAAAAAAACATGTTTGATCTAACCTCTGCTTACTGAGCAAAATAACTTTCGGTAGTTTGTTGCCCTTTTTGGAGAGCTGGTGCTGCATGGCTGAAGAGAAACTTTCACTGATCAGTTGGGACAGTCTGGCTGGGAGACTGGAATGACACCAGCTTCGTTGCCAGTTTGTATTATGCAGTGCGTTCATCAAAAGAACAAGCCAAACATCCTGACAGGGGGGAAAATTGATTACAAAACTCCCTGTTGCATTTAAATCTTACAAGACTGCAAGATTCCATTGATACAACGACAATATCCCGTAGGCTGAGGGGGGAGTTAGAAGAATCTGTATGTTGCAAAGGGAGGACATGTGGATGTATTGGTTGGTCACTAACTGCCCTCCCCTGCCCTCCCTTCAACAGCCAGTCCCCCTCCCCTTTCACCCTTAACAATGAGCAGCGACCGTTGAGCGAGTAGATGGAAGTGATGGATTGGGCTGCAAATCGATTGACTGCCAGCAACGAGAGGGGTCACGCCAGGGTGTGTGCGAGTGTGGGTGTGCGTAAGTTAGGAGGAGGGGCGGTGGTGGCGGTGGTGTCACATGGATGGGGAGGGCGACGGGTCAGGAGATAGTTGAAAACGGTCTGTCATGTAGTACATGCACTACCGTGACACTTTGATACCAGTGGCCTACATCTCAGGTTGGCCCCCCAATCCTCCATCCCCTTTGCACTGGACACTAATTAAAAATTTGGATGCTACACAAACATATCAAACTCTGAATTACACTCTGTTCCTCTCCTACTTGTAGTACTTAACTGCATCTGTGGGTGTACAGTTGTGTTTTCCATGTACATTTATTATCTGTTAATGGGGTTTTGCCTTACAGCTTGACAACCGTAGCTAAGCACGAGTCTGTGAGGGAGGGGGGGAGAAAAATGAAGAAAACATGAAAGGCACCTGACCTTTCTCAAGCAGGATGAGGAGGAAGAGTGTCAACTTCACTATGGCAACTGCACAAAATGTCCTAGAGTAACCTCCCCCAGCCCACTTTGCAGCCTTGCATGTGGATGTCTAATTGCTTGCAGGCATCTGTATGCAGTGGTTGAACTTTGGCCTAGTAAGGGGATTCTGAGTATGTGTGTGTACACGCATGCGAACATGTGTGTGTGTGTCTGTGTAAGTGTGAATGTGTGCGTGTGCATTTGTGTGTGTGTGTGTCAGAGAGGGCTTGTTTAGTCTGGTCACGTGGACCACAGGCCTCGGGAACTGCCAGACTTCTGTCCACACAGTCAGATTATATGTCCTGCTGGGAACAGCTGAGATGCCGCTACATGCTGACAGTACAGCCAGTGTCCCAATGGAATGAGACAGTTACAAGTACAGTAATGATGCTCTCACACATATTTCTATTACAAACTCCCTTAGAGGGTTTTGCAAACAAATTTCCATTTCTGCTGACATGAGCAAATTTAGTTTGCAGCTTGTTCAGCCTTGGAAGCTCTCGATCCGTTGCATCCTGCCAAGTCTGCGTTGCACATGCGGCGATAGATTCAAGATGCATGTGTGAGTTAAATGTAAGTATATCCGCACAATCACATGTTTTGCAGTCCTCCATAAGTGATTCTTACTGTTGTAAGGATCTGGGAGACATGGAAGCCGCTGTGTGACCACAAATGTACTCCCGAAGTAACAACAGTACGGTCAGGCAAGTGTGTGGGAGTGCTGGAACATCTCATCACTATTTACTGAGGTCTGCCACATGCTTTCAAATCAGCTAGGACCATTTATACATCCGATGAATGTAAATAGTAGAGACAGAGTGATGAAGGCAGGATAACACTCGGGTTTTCCATTATAGAAACACGTGCCGACTTCTGTGTTTAGGACAGTCAGATCCAAGTAGCGCTCAAGTTTCGATTTTCAGGTAAAAGGTGTTGGTTTCAGCGAGAGATTGAGAGGGTGGGGGTAGACAGAGGGAGAGAGTTTAGTGGGCAGGATCATGTGGTCTAAAAGTGAAATGGCTATGATGGTATCAAGGCAGGGAGCAGCCAGAGGTGAGACCAGTGCCAGTAGAGCGTGTTCAAATCCAGTTTGATCACAAAGGCCCAAACACACACCGGGGGCCCCAGATACTGTCAACACAGCTGTACTATTCAGCCTGCATTACTACCGAAACCCTGTTTTGGAACCAAACATGTGTCATTCCCATCATCTTGGAAAGTCAATGCTATACACTGCGGGTGAAAACAACGAATCCAATGCTGTCATCATGATACACAACCCAAGCTGCCAAATGAACTTCAATCATGTAGTGGAGATAAATGTCCAGTGGTTCCCAAAAAATGATGGACGCCTCTGTCTGTCCACAAATTCATGTACTATACTGTATGTATTCAAGGAGTCAATATTTCTGTCAAAATGTCACTTGTATTTGTTTCGAATATGTTCTTTGATAAGTGAGCAACCAAAATGGAGCCTCCTCAATCTTTACTACTTTTGTGGTGCTTGGGAGAGACTTGATCCTCGGTGAGCCAACTCAGTCAAATGAGAGTTCCAGTACGGAGGGAGGACAACAACAACAAACTCAAAACCGCACACAATTATCCGAGGTGACTTTGCAGGGGACAACACATTTTCCTGGCTGTGTTTGCATTGCAGTGAAATGAAACCGTGCCAAACCCAAAAGCAAATATCCACAGGCCGAGGCTTAAGTTTCGATAGCGTAGCAGAATGTTCAATGAAAGCATCACCGTCATCTGCAGCCAAATTACCTGAGCGAGTGATAAACTCGAGCAAGTCAACAACTTGTGCAAGTACGCACACATGACTGTGTCTGGGTTGGTATGGCATTTGTAAAGAAGGGAGAACCTTAGGCGTCATCAACAGCAAGGATTATGATCTTGATCATTCAGTCAAACATGTGTGTCTATCACTGTGCTGCAACAGGCATTGTCTCATTGTGGTAAGTCAAAGCTTGCCCCATCTATGCGGAAAAAAAACATGCAGAGAGGGCAGAGAGGGCAAAATGGACCGAAACCATAAGAGGCAATTTACAGACCGGCAAAAACGAGGGCAGCAGATTGAAGTGACCTATATTGTGGAGCTTGGAATGATGCCAACATGTATTCCACAGTCTTTGGAGATGCTTTGGCTGACATGGGTGGAGGGGAGGGGTATTATGGGTGGGAGTGGGGGAATGGCAGAGGGCAGTGAGAGTGAGAGGGACTGAGGTTCTGTAAGAGCTGATTAGGTGTGTGTTTTGGGCAAACAACAGAATACACAGAAGGGGGAAATAGGCTGCACTCCAGGTCAGCAGGAGTGCAGACAGCTCGAAGATCAAAGTTTGGCTGTGTTCTGTGTACACAGGATGATAAAACAGTCAAGTGTGTGTGTGTGTGCGTGCGTGTGTGGGGGTGTGTGTGTGTGTGTGTGGGCGCGCGTGAGTGCGTGTGTATGTGTGTTTTAAGTAAACACACACAAGCACAGGCACATACATGTGCACGCATGCACACATCACAATGTTCACCAGACAATCTGGGCAGCCTGCCAGACTCATACTGCAAGTTCCAGGTTAGTGCCACAGTTCACGCAGAGCTCCTGGTGAGCCAACATGTAGAGACTCACATGTAGGCGGCCCTCCAGTTCTTGGAAACTCAACACATTTAAAAAGAAATGGCTGGGCTGATCGAAAGGCGGCGGGAGGGGCAGAGGAGGCCCAAATATCACCTCCACTCACCATGGTTTTCCCTGTAACGTGAACTCACCAGCAGCAAAAGCCAGGACTCACTCAAAAATGCATCTGGAACACGCCAAACAAAATGTGGAAGCACAAAGAATGCCACATACGCAACTACGAAATGAGAATTCCTATGTCACTGACGTGTCTCTGTTCCAAATTAAACATAATTTATGCTTAGAATGGGATATCGTGTTTGCAGGTGAGCCAAACAAGTCTGTCTGAGAACATTTGGACAGCTTTTCAACTGTCAAGTTGCTGCAACGAGACGGGAAAGAGTGGAATGTGCACGTGACCTTACTTGTTCCCTCTTATTCTCCTTTTAAGCAAAGCGAGTGGGTAGCAACACCTGTAAACTAATAGGAGCAATCGACCCACCCGCTGTAGTTGACATGCACACATGACACAAAATGAGAGACTGATATGGCGTGCTTTGATAACACTTTGTAACCTACAATTGACCTTGAAGTCACTCGGCAAGTAAATGACAAGGCCGAGTGGCTACTGTCAAAATAGCATCATACTATTATGCATTGCCATTTCTTTAAACTCGTCACACAGTTTTGAGGGTGATTCAGAGATGCTTGCATACACAACATATCATTCATGTGTGACATTTTACACAGAAAAATGTATCCCTATTGTATTATTTTGCACGCGTTGGGAAGAACAATGAAATTAACTAATAATACATCAAAAACTTGAAATGTAACAATATTGTGCAAAGCAGAACCAGACCGTATATATTGTTGATTGTACCTTCATCAATATTAAAGACTGAGAAACATACAGAGGAGCAGGGTGCTTGTATATGGATAAATCAGAGGCCGGAGGCCCAGGTAGAATTTTAAGGCAGTACCCCACAGAGTCGCCCTCTCCATGCCTCTAAGGCCTCTCATCATTTATTCTCCTTGTTACACAGAGAGCTCATACATCAGAACGGGCTGCATCAGCTCTGTCGTGGTGAGAATGGCAGGGTGTGATTTGTGACCAACTCTGTATTTGTTCTGATAGACACTGAGTCTGCAGGAGATGGGGCTGGTGGCTCCATCGAGCAGACACAAAAATGAATTGCCAACCTTTGCCCTTTACACAATAAAATTAAAGTCTCAAACACTGAGACAGACTGAAATATCAAAGATACAATTCCAATACCATACAGAGTATCATTAGTGAAATAATCTACATTTTGTCTCTGAATAAGAACAGCCATCTTTTTGCTAATGTGGACTTGATAGTCATGTCTAGCTGTAGGCATAGCTGATTGTATTATTGTAAGTAAGCAATCAGCACACTTGTATTGTATCTTTTGTGTGAGTGTGTGGTTTACATTTATGCTTACTTATGGTCGATTATGGTGACGTCAGAGGCAGGTATCCCCAACACGGCACAGCTGCCAAGAAGCTCTTTTTTGCGCTGTCCTCCTTTGTTGTAGTAATTTCCTGTGTAACATTTATTTGAAATACAATCAAATAACATATGCAGGATATCTGCTGCATCCTTTTGTGACCTGATTTCTACAACAGAGCAATCTATGATATCTAAAGAAGTTTCAGTATTTTGGTATTTATTTAGCCAATTTATATTTAGACAAAAATTGTGTGGGTAAATATTATAGGTGCAAATTGTATGATTGAATGAAATAGTCACATTTGGCTTTTCATTACTTCTTGTAGTCTCCTACTTTGCTTCCATTGACAAAAGCATATTCATATTAAATCAGGTGTATCACACAGCATAAATGTAAAAAAAAAACTTGCGCTGGATACTCCAGCACTTCTAAATTTAGAAAGCGTCAGTTGAGGCATTTCTATTATGCCTTCTATGACAAAGGCATAATTATAAGGCATAATAACGCTGACAATGTCCTATTCAATTTTGAAGGGATCTGTTGCGATGAACAAACAATCTACAATCTCTTCAACAGGATAATGTTAATAAGCTGTTGAGCATAATTATTTCAAGAGCTGTACCGTACATTTAACAATGACTGACAGTTTGACTGTTTTTATACTTTTGCCACGTTTGTTGGATACAAAAGTGTTTCTCCAACTAAGTGAGACATGCTGTGATATAAATCTAAAAGTTGTGATAAATTTTATATCTCTTCAAGCAGTTTTGAACGCGAACTATTAATGGCTTGACAAACGTAACGTTCATTGGGGGGTCCGGCTGTCTGTTTGCTATTCCAACCCTGTGATTGGTCAGATGGGGATGCCTGTTTGATAGTAAACGGCACATAATTCTGTCACGGAATAACATCACGAGCCAACTAAACTTCTTTTTAAACATAAATTTCAAACGTGACTAAAAGTGTACTTGATATTTGGTGTCTGGTTTGTGTCTTATGACATGAAACTACGAAGTGCACTGTGCCGCAATGTTACTTCAACTTTGCGAACATCCGAGATCCTGGAGCACAGACTTCTGCTTGCAAGTAAATGGGCGGGCAGTCAGCTGTCAGCATACCTTCAGACAAACAAAGCACATGAACGCTGGCTTTTGATTCAACCAGATTTATAATCGTTGGGGCGAAAAACATGCACTCGTCATCCGGATGCGCTGTTACCACCAATGCTCTGATATCAGGGCCGTCCTTTGCGTATGGGTTGCAGTCTCTATCAGAAACAACATTTGTTAGGTTTTTCAGCGACGTGAGGAAATTGCGCCGGTGTCGATAATAAATCCATTTAATCCAAGTTAGGTAGAATAAAAGTATCAACACCGCCAGGGTAACGCTCATTTTGACCATTGGCATAAACTACCCGTGCATGGACTAGGAGCCAACGTATGAATGGTTCCACATGAAAACACGCACATTAGTAACTCTTAAGGATACTTAATGTCGTCTCATCTTTATGCGCAATAATCACGACGATTTTTATCAATAAGGTCTCTGTTTCCTGCTGCCGCTGTCTAAGTATCTGTTAATCGAATACATCGTCAGTTTCTTGTCTCGTTAGTTTGTTTTGAGAGAGATATTTGGCGATGTGATATCAAATAGGATGATTTCAAATCATTTCGGGACATATATCTAAATAATCAAACATTAAAATTCAAGACGTGCAAGACCTATCATAAATCCGGCTCAATGTCTATTTTTTGGCAAAATTACATCGACCCGGAACTTTACCGCGTTTAAAGGGAGTATTTTGCTGTGACACAACATAATCCGTGCAGATACACAACTACATATTTTCAGAAATAATTTCATACATACTCTCAAGGTTATCGATGACATATTTAGTCAAAATTTCTAAATATACAATACTTTAATTACTAATTGATATATTTATGAAGCAACTGTACTCTAGAGTTTTCTATGACAATTGTGGGGATGCCTCTTGCCTGTCAGGACATCGTCCGACAAATGCGGCGCAGCCTTCAGTTCTGCCCAGTAGTCCCTAGTCCACAACCCGCGGATTTACAATCAACAATTGACGCTTCTCCCTGCACGAGGACACCCCATCTCTCCCTCACTATATTTTCTGAATATGAGGTGAGTATAAATTGCGTGTATCTAGCAAAATAATACGACTTATTTGCATTACCATTTAGGCGCAGCAGTCTACGCTGAAAATCAGCGTTGCAAGATGGCGACGTGGTTGAGAATTCAAAGGTGAAATACAGGCTAAGTTAGCCAGCTAGCGACCAAAACAACTGCCCAAATTCCGCCTTATTACAACAGTGCGGTTGAATTCCATATAATCGTAAATTAACATGTATTGTTGGGAACGTTAGTGTTGCACATCCGGAAGCGCTTGTGTTGTGGAAATGGACCCATCCCCCTCCAATATATTGTACAAATCCATTTGCGTTTTAATGGCAGCATGGCATTAAAGGCAACAATAACACCACTCACTCCTTATTCGTCTGCGTTACGTTTTGTGTGTGAGGAAACTGTTGAGTCAATGCGCTAGTCGTGAAATATATTAGGATTAAATGATACGTAGGACTACTAATGGTGATAGCGCAGTAGGATAAACTTGGCTAGCTGCTGTAACTTACAACTTCAATCAGGACCGCAAATTTTTGTACCTATCAACCAAGCAAAACTAGGAATGTCCTACATGAGCCCGGGGATACTGTAGACGTAATGCATGTTTTAGCTCTAGGTTGTGCACATCATTAGCCGTTATACTGTAGCGTAATAACTCTGGCGTGAACCCAGTATCACCACTCATAAGCTATATACCCGAGGTCTTACGCGTCTGTTGGATTCCACTAGATTATCGAACTGATTTTCTGTCATGTCCAAAAAAAATGATGTGATTTGTAATAACATACTCAGACAACGCTCTCAACCAGCTTCTCTGTCCATTACACAGCCCTCTTTATTTTTATTGTTAACTTTTTAATTTACCATAATTTACCAGAAATTATGAAAACATAATGTCTCATTCTGATATGTGAGCTCTCAAATGCTCTCCATGGAAATTCTTTTCAGTTGCGTCTTTTCAAAAATTTGGCTGATGCATTTACTGTATTCTGTACTGTAACGTACAAAATACAGATTTAGATTACAAGACATTTATCCTTGAAGGTTTTTAGACGTTGGGATCTGTGTGCACAAAGTTAACATGTCAAGGATGTTGCTACACCAATATCTTGCAATCTTGGAAGGACCTATCCGCAAATCCTTCAATACATGCCCGTTGAAAAAAAGCACCTCAATCCAATAAATCATCTCAATGACCTAGCTTTACTGTAAATAGCTTTTACTTCTATAAATTGAAGATGAATTCATTGTTTCAACAGTTAGACGAGGGTACTGCTGTTGACAGTTCAGCCTTCATTCGTCAATTGTTCCAATTAGTGGACAGAGGCACAGCCTTGGCCTCCGCAGGAAGGAAGTCTCGGAAAAATGGAAGACTGCTTTTCAAAAGTTACAAATGTTCCTCAGCGACGCCACAACACTAAGTCTGTTTCCATAGTAGACAGAGTATGATGTTTACAGTGCAGATATCTCCATACAGTGATGCCTTGTCTCTCGTCACCTCTTGACTCTTGAAAGTACTTATTAAATCTTCTGCGGAATAATCAGGCTTTTCCCTATGTGCGCCAGACAATTATCATTTTAGCCGCCAGTGAAACAGATTGAAAGTGAGGAGTCAGATTTTCCTGAATGATAAGCTTGAACACAAACACACAAAGCATGAGGCACGCAGACTCTACGACACAGCAGGAACTCAATATTCATCATAAAAAAGTCATCGTGTGGAGTTGCTTCATTTGAACTGGTTTGTTCTCCCTCAGTGTTTGGCGCATTGCCCAAGGTGCAGAAAGAAATGAGACATAGTTTTGCATATTGAAGAACTCAGTCCACAGCCAAGCAAATTGTCTCATTTACAGTATTGTTATTTTTGAACTGGAGACGATGTAAACCTGAAGCAAAATATAAGAATTCTTTCATTTTGAGGTCCTGGTTGCCCAGTACTTTTACTTTGGCTAGACCTGGATAATATTTTTAGGATCATTTCTGAAATTATGAAAGAGGCTTTAGAAATCGGCTGTTCACCAAATGAGGTGGTCTATAGAAGCTTCCCCCAGGGTTTTAGTGCCAGTAGTAGTAGTTTTCCCAAATCCTGCAGTCAACCTCCTGAAGTCTGGCTTGGTTGTAATGTGAGAATTAGGGATGTCCGATATTGGCTTTTTTGCCGATATCCGATATGCCGATATTGTCCAACTCTCAATTTATTGATACCGATATCAACTGATACCGACATGTGCGCCAGTAAACGCTTCAGGAGCGCATAGGCACTATTTCGGTGTGACGCAAGGATTATTTTATTTTCATAGGTTTTTATTTTATCGGTTTTAAAGCCAAAAAAACCTGATACCGATATTACATTGTTATGCTAATATCGGGCCGATAATATCGGTTGGACGATATTATCAGACATCTCTAGTTTATAACCTTGTGCTGCATTGTGATTATGATCTCAGAATATCAATCTGGTGCCTTATAAGTGTGGTGTTAAGAAGACTAGTGTACACCACGACTATAAATGAACTGTAGGGAAGCAGCGCATGTTCTTTGTGCTTTTTATAACCTATAAGAATATGACTTGTTGCTCACCAACCATGTCACCCTCATTCATGTGTCGCGAAGATTTGTCAATGATTGTCCGTTTCAGCAGTGATATAACCCAACGTGACACACAGGAAACTACAATTTTTCATGTTTTGGCTGTAGCTTATAACGTCACCTTTTGGTTGGCTGGCCAACCACATGATGAGAACGAAAATGGCAACCTGAAAAAACTATGTCAAGCACACAAAATAAAATTGGAGGGAAAATTAGCAAGAGGGGCCAAGACAGAAAATGGCTAACCATTTTCATGTTTGATAGTTTCGCCCTGTTTGACGTCACAAGCAACAGCAGCCTCTTCGTGTTGTCATCCATGTACGTTTTCATCCACAGGTTATCAACCAGAGTATAATAGAGTATAATATTCTCTAGTTTTGGGAACACTGGGGAATCTAGTTTTGTAGCATTGTTTTTCACAGATACAGTGATGTGTCGTATCTCAAGTTTAAGGGAAAAGGTTATGAGAGAGAGAGAGACATATAAATGATTCAAGAGATAGACATATATTGTAAGAAATGATACAAGATGCTAGTAGCGAAAAAAACCAAAACAAAACCCAGTAAACATTCCATGCTCCAGTTGTTGTAGCGCATAGATGTCAAACTCAAGGCCCGGGGGCCAAATGCGGCCCGCTGGATCATTTTATGTGGCCCTCGAGCGCATGAGTGACTGTTTCCCCTTCATTTGAAAATGCATTGACCCACAAACTACATCTCCCAAAATGCATGTGGATCATGCTACTGGTAAAGTGACGCAGCTGTGCCTCAAAAAGACACACACTTTATAAAATGTCAGTTTGTCAAGACATAACAACACGGCCCAAGTGAGGAAACAAGATTGTTGACTTGTAGTTTGATTGTTAACTGGTAATTGTTGATTAATTCAGGTTTCTTTTCCTGATGAAATACAAGATTCTGCGACACAACAATAGCAAAGACCTGACATATTTCTACATCAACGCAAATGGAATATTTGTAAGTTGAACAAGTAAAAAATTATATTATTACAAAATTATTATTATAGATTACATTATAGATTATTTTTTACAATAATTTATATTATTATAGATTATTATAAAAACTAATATTTCTAATATTTAGCTATGTATAAATGAATCTTACATTTGACCTTAAATTATACTTATAACTTCTTAATAATTGCCATTGTCATCTGGCCCTTTGAGGGCCACCGCCATGCTGATGTGGCCCTCGGTGAACAAGAGTTTGACACCCCTGCTGTAGCGCATTGTCCATATTTGTGACAGGTCTTTTCAGCACGAGCCTTAATTCTGGTCGCCCTCCTCATTCATCGAGGTAACATGGTGGCCATGTAATGTGTCTGTGCGCTCTTAAAATTCATTATGGTCTAACTGACATGTATGTTGGTGGATTGTGAGG
>OMPJ01042215.1:0-25279 GCA_900312935.1 Carapus acus
TATACACACACACACAGTATACTGTATATACACACACACACACACATATATGTATACACACACACACATATATACAGTATATACATGTATATATATATATATACACACACACACATACAGAACATATATATATGTGTGTGCATGTGTGTGTATATATTTATACAAAATATGCACGTTTCAAGAACCACGTAGATCATGGAAGCAATGATCTCAGTCTTGAATAAATTTGGAGGTTGTAAATGTTAACGTGGAGCTGCTGTTCTGTCCCATTTCAGTTGGAATTATATACTGTATATACGTGTGTGTGTGTGTGCCTATGCAGTTTCTCAGTATTACTTTGCATGCTCTCATATTGAGCTCAGGACGTAATAAAATTCAAATTTTGAATTTCAATGTGTAGAAATTCTCCTGATGATTTTGAATAGTTTTTAACATGCTGTTGAGTTTGGTTTGCAGGGTTTGAAGCGCTGAAGAGGATAGGACTTGAACCCTCAAAATGTTTAACAATAGTGATAAAGTTATTTCTTTAAACATGCCAGTCGCTCACGGTGGTCAAAAATACAGTAGTCGGTTGTCATTTCAGACCACCTCTGCTTCTCTGTCGGCAGAGGGCGATAGTGAGCTACTATAACACGGTGCATATTGCCAGCGCCGCAGAAGAAGTAGTATTGTAAACACAAGGATATGGCTGACGAGAGGGGCGGAGGAGACAACAACATAAACGACAACATGGGCAACCAGTTACAGCTCGTCCCAGGTACTATCTGGCCGTTTAGGGCCGGTATCTACGTCGGACTGTTGCGTGTTTAGCGAGCGGGCCGTCACCGTCACCCAACAGTGACGGATTTAGCTCGGAAGGCCACTGTCATTTCTCCCAGCTCTGCCTCCTCATTTTACAGACTTGCGCTTTCGTTCTGAATAATCTGAGCAAGGGCCTCGCACATGCACGCCTAGCCGCACACAATTCCTCCTTTGTGTCGCAACTCAATCGATAACTGTCGCTAATACCTCACCAATACAGTCTGCTCTTCATAAAGTGTGGAAGAAACTGCTTTATCAGCCGCACCGTTTGAGGCATTCTTGGCGATGTGAAGCATTTCAGATAGTGTTCAGGATTATTTCATAATTTTCTCTCAAAATGTTCAACATATTCTTGCCACTACAGTCCACCACAGTCTTACAATATCTCCAAAAGAATGATTTCAGTCAGTTGCTGTGGACACCTTGGTGTTCCTTCAGCCCCACATTGCCAATAAACACATTGTGTCACGCTATAAAGCATCTTGCTCAGAGAAATAATCAAAAGTTGCGAATTGGCATTGGATATCGTCCTCAGTTTAAGATTTGTCTGTTAAACTCAAACTGTCTGCCATCTTCCATGACAGACAATGAGGAGGAGGAGGAAGACGACATGGAGACAGAGGACCATGATAGTGAGGACGCAGAGAAGCCCAGCATCATCACCTTTGACCCCAGTCTTCCCACATCACACTCAGTAAGCAGTGGTCCACTTTCTGCCCACTGTGTCGTGCAGAGGGAAGCATTTCTGTGACCATTTGATTGTGTTGACTCTGCCCCACCGCACTGGCAGTACCTGGGTGCAGACATGGAGGAGTTTCACGGCCGCACCGTCCTGGATGACGACAGTTGCCAGACTATCCCCGTGCTGCCTCACACTGCCATGATACTGGTGCCGGGACAAACCTTGCCTCTGAAGCTGTTCCGGCCTCAGGAGGTCAGCATGATGCGGAGCATCATACAGAAAGACCGCACCTTTGCTGTGCTCGCACACAGGTATCCATATCCAAAGGCTGAGATTTGAGGGAGAATGATTGTTGGATTCACCCGATTGATGGATTCGCATGTTGTAATAGGAACTGATATTTCCATTTTCAGCGACTCAGGTGACACAGAGGCAGAGTTTGGAACAACAGCTGAAATTTACGCCTACTGGGAGGAGCAGGAATATGGCATCGAAACAGTTAAAGTGAAAGCTATAGGGAGGCAGAGATTCAAGGTCCATGAGATAAGGACTCAAGCAGACGGGTAAGTTAAGTTACATCCTGAAACAGAATTCAAAGATAACATTTTATGCACTCAATAAAAGTAGGAGATACACCTATATTAATGGATATATTGGAGCTGTTCTATCATCTCTGGAATGGGATGAGTGTGCCATACATTATCTCACCAGGCACAGACTTCAGCTGTAAAAGAAGATGAACATCAGAAATTACTTTTATCTGTTTGGTGGAATGGACAACATTTTGTGCTTTGCCAGCCAGAATCAGGATCAGATATATTTCCTTGATCCTTGAGGGGTTTTGATTGCAAATAACGCCACAAAGAGTGGAATTGCTTTGTGGCTCTGTGACAAATATCTATTTTGTTCCTAACAAGATGCCATTTTGAGGCTTCTGCTAGTATTTCATGTGGCGATATACCAGGTGCCCCAATATTCCTTCAGTGTAAGTTCCCTGTTTGCGCCGCTAGAGGGCAGCAGAGGGTTTTATATTTGCCAGGCGCCTCTGGAGACGCTCCACCAAAGTCACCAAAGGCTTTACTAACTCAGAATATACAGAGGCTATTCCAGTAAAACCATACACATATAATCAGCAAACCTGGGAGACCCTCTTGTGAATTTTACCGCCTTGTCCTTTTCCCTCAGAATCAGACAAGCCAAAGTGCAGATTCTTCCCGAGCGGATTCTCCCAGATCCGCTCAGTGCCATACAGCTGACGCACCCACCCCTGAAACCACAGAATCAGAATGTCAAACAGGCCCAATGCTGGTGGAGCGCCTACCAACAGGTCTGTGTCTCTGTCACATAATCACCCAGAAAGAACAGTGAGTGCTGGAAGCAGACATGGCAACAGGACCTCCTCCTCTTGACATAAAAGTGTCTTTTGTCACCCCTCCCCAGAGACAGTTGCACTGTGCCAGCCTGACGCCATGGCCGCTGTGGGTCTATGCGCTTTACGACTCTGTGAGTACTGCAACCTGTGTGTGTGTTAGTGTGTTTGCTGTCTGCCGATGATGTGCACGCAGCACAAGAAACGGAGGTTCAGCTCTGTGTCCTCTGCTCCCTGCAGGACTCCCTCATGAACAGAGTGAAGAAACAGCTCCATGAATGGGATGAGAACCTGAAGGATGACTCTCTCCCGACCAACGCCGTAGGTCAGCCCCGCACTGTTTATTCGCCGACGGATCGCAGGCGCGCACGCACACGGATTGTATACGCATTCCTTGTTTGCGTTGGGTCGCGCTCCCTCCATCCTTCCTCTCACTGCCGCCGTGCCCTCTCTGGTTTCTGTCAGACCTCTCCTACAGGGTGGCGGCCTGTCTGCCTATAGGTGACGCTCTGCGCCTCCAGCTTCTGAAGATAGGGAGCGCCATCCAGAGACTCCGCTGCGAGCTGGACATCATGGACCGAGTAAGGAGACCCACCTCTAGCCCCCAGTTAAGCCCTCATGCCCAATTTCTTTTTGTACGGCAAAAGAAATTGTGAATATAACTCCTAAAAGTTAATATCGGACTTAGATTTGGTAGTGGGCAAATGGGGGGCCGCGGGCCACATGTGGCCCGTTGACCATTGTAATCCGGCCCACTGGTGCAGAATTTCTGTTCTGAGAATTGCAACAACAAAACACAAGACTTCGATGAATATGCACGGAAGGGTGATCAACAACTCTGTTATAATGAAATTGTAAACATATAAACACTTTTGTTTTTTTGTTTGTTTGTTTGTTTTTTTTTGCTTTCTGTTTACAATTGATAAGTATGCACCTTCTGCTGAGGTTGCCCGCCTGTCACATTTCAAAAGTTAGCTTAGCTCCCGAGCCAAAAGGTTTTTCCACCCCTCCATTGAAATAATGGCTGGACAATTGCAGTTCATTTCCTTAACCTCAGAATTGAACAAGAAGGAACTGAACAGGGTTTGTTCCTAATGTCAGGTCATGAGGATTTGGATTTCATCTTTTGCTTTATGAGGGAGAGGAATGTCTCCGAATGATTCTGGATGCACGCAACAGAGCAGTGCTGCAGTGCTGCAGGCGCTTTCGCATTGTCTCTTACGCTTGGATGTAAACAAAGCGTGCAGTCTGGGTCACGTCTCCCTGCTTTGCGTGAGCCTTGTGTGTCAGCAGGCACAGGCCCGAATGTGAAAGAGGCAGAGGATGCGATTTCATAATAGAATTACTCACCTTCCAGTGTCACAAGGGTAGAGGGGTCTCTTGAGGATGTTTCCATAAATGCAGCGATGTAAGGAATGAGAGGAGCATTCAGGAAGTGGATCGGACACCAAGAGACAGCCTTTCATTTTCATTATTCAAGATTCAAGAGCGTCTTCAGTCACGTGCTCATCAGGATGTGCAGTGAAATTTAGATTTATTTGTCAGGAATACAATTGGCAGGAACCAAATGCAGATATGGAGTGTGTTGTTGCTAGCATTTATTTTTAAAGTCCATGTGGGCAGAACCAGAGTCAGGAAATAGTGAAGGGGAAAAAAACAGGCAGACAAACAACTGACAGAACCTGTAGATTCGACCCTCGGGCAAAACACAGAATCCAGAACCCGTCTTTGTCGAAAAACAGATAGTCAGACAAGTACAACATAACCGAGCCAAGAAACTGCATGTGACGATCCGACAACCTTAGAAATCAACAGACAGCCGCTTCAATCTTTCTCAATTAGGCCCAATTGCTAACAGGTGGTCAGACTGATAACGAGGTGAGTGTGACTCAGGAGTGGAAGTCCCTAAAAGGGCGTGGGCGTGGCCCAGAGTACCTGTGCCTGGGAAACAGTTCAACCAGGCCCCAACAGGGGCGACAACAAACAGTCCTCCTAGGCAGGAGTCTTGACACTATTATTATTTTTAGCATGAGTATTAGCATTGCTGTTGTTGCAGTTGACCAAAGTTTGATAGCTGTGTACATCCGGTATTTAAATCTCAACAACAGGGGTGGGCAAACTTTTTGGCGTAGGGTCCACATATACTTTTAAGATCTGACAGATGGGCCGACTCAGCACATGGTGCATGGATATCAAACATTCAAGTGGAAACAGTGTTGTTTTGGTCTGTTGTTTGTTTAGTTGTGTCAATTCTCAGAGCAAATAGTTCTGAACTCTGTACCAATCTTTGGCGGGCCAGACTTAAAGTGCCCAAAGTGGCCCACGGGCCATACGTTGAGCAATCCTGCCCTAGAACCATCCGTGTTCCGCCGATCAGCTTCCTGTCCGATGGAAGATAAGGAGTGTACCACAGGGGCAAGCGGAGGGTGGAGGTCCCGCAGAGGATCTATTGTTGTTATTAGCGTCCTGCGTGAACATTGTGATGTATCTCCCGCTGCTGCTTTATCTTCTCTCTCCCTCAGTGCACGTCACTGCGCTGCAAGCAGTGCCAGGACACGGAAATCACCACAAAAAATGAAATCTTCAGGTGAGGCGGACATGTTTTATGGTGTGGTTGGGCCTGCTTATCACGCAGTTACGCTAATTAGATTGGTGGTGTTATGTCAGAAAACTGAAGGTTTCTTGAATATCCGCTCCCCTCCAAAGTGTTTCACCCAGAAAATACTCAATAACTTTTCCTTGAGTCTGTGAAATATTATCTCCATTAATTCGGTTTTGACCCAAAGACGCTGAGGACGGAGACTAAGCATACATACACATATGCAATGATGGTGGCGTCCACGCACAGACGCTCATTCGTCGTCCCGCGATAATGCGATTGTGTGACTTGGTGTAATACGGTGTCGCACACATGTACTGCGTTTACCCAACAATGACGCGTAACACCACTGACACTAATGAAATCTGCTGCCGTCTATTTCCTGAGCACATCCTGATAATCCGATCTGGAGGACGTGTTTAACATCTTCTCTACAGGGACATTTAAGGGAGTTAAATGTTTCAACTCCGCGAGCCCCCAAGTTCGAAGTCTTTGCTCGGCGATGCCGCCGTAAACGGAGTTGCATAAGTTTCCGTTCAGCTCGGCCAACATGGACCGAGGTATTAGGACGTCTTCTCCAGTGAGTCATGTTTCCTTGGAAGGACGTGGTCTTCGAATTGATACACCTGCAATTTTCACACTATGTGTCTTGTCAGGCTTTTGTCATTGTAGACGTACTGGCCTTTCTCTCCGCGTCCGTAGAGCTTTGAATGTCCCTGTAGAAGCGTCCAACAGCGTCTCAGTATGAGGCCAACCACAGTGATTGCTCAATGTACCTAGAAGTACACTAATGCACTGTATTTTTTATTTTTGATCATGTATTTGTTCCGTATAAGGCCAGAAAATGCTTTCGTTCCCAACAGAAATCATCCAACATGACGAAACCTAAATTTAAATCAGCTGCGGCAGCAATGTACCGAGGACACGATGATATTAATGTACATTAAATATTTACAAAAATCTGCAAAGTACTGAGGCGGTGATAGGTGAGCTGCCATATCGCGGTGGATTACTGTAATGTGGATGGTTTGCTACGGAGGTTCGGGCTGAGGAGTTGTTGATATTCTCCAACCATCTCTCTTCCCCTTCACTTGTCCTTCCGACTCAGTTCTCTTCGAGAGAGCTCGGCAAAAGGATTTTCTATGTATCTGGACCGCTGGTCCGTTTACAAATGGGGAAACGAAGACCTTGAACCATGAACCTTGAACCTTGAGGTGGACTTCTCATGTAGGGATCACAGGGTTCCTCATTGGATCCATGGAAGATGTCTCGATATGTGGCATATGGCTCCTGCCTCCCATAAGTGTGACAGGAATGGAACGAAACCCTCCTGGACGTTTTCATTCCTATGCAGCCGTAGCGGTGTACAGTATCCGTCGTCGGCTTTTGGCAGCAGACCCACCGGAGACGTTCTAAGCCCCTCGTCTCGCGTCCGTCGCTTCGGCTTCTCGGAAACGATCGTTCATCCCTGATAACATCATCTCCTCTCTCCCCGGCAGTTTATCTCTCTACGGCCCCATGGCTGCGTACGTCAACCCCCACGGTTACGTCCACGAAACCCTCACCGTGTACAAAGCCAACAACCTCAACCTGGTCGGCAGGCCGTCCACTCTGCACAGCTGGTTTCCAGGGTAACGCTCCTGTCCTCCTCTTTTCAGACTACGACAGAGACCTGTGGAGATGATATGGATAGATTCGTATTTTCCGATTTCAGATCATCTCAAAGAAACGTCTTTTGTTGTTGATAGGAGATGCTTGATTATATAACGCATTCCTCAGCACAGGTGTACTTTTTTGCCATATTTAGCTCGGCAGAAACTACAGAAATCCCGCCAATGCCCTTAAAAGGAAATCCAGACGCTGTCACAGTTAATCCTGACGTGTGTGTTCCATTCTGTCTCATGTTCGTGTTCCGGTGTGACAACGTGTCTTTTTCTTGCCAGTTGATGCATTAGTTGAGTCCAAAAGTGTCCCATATTCCTCATCAGTGTCACGCTATGTAGAAAAGCTGATTTTTTTTTTTGTGTTGTCTTTTCTCTTTGTCCACTTGTGGACGGGAGTGTCAAATTGGCAATTGCACGCCTGGTTCACATACGAGTCATGACAAATACTCCACCGTGTGATTTATCGGCTCGTGGGGAGCGACAGTGTAAATGTCCTGAATAATATTCTTCAATTAATCATAGAAATATTATAAATCAAATCCCATATTGTTCCCACACTGCTTGAGAGAGCTGAGACCGATTTGTCATTGGCGCTTTTCAGTACTAGTCCACTAAACAAGTGAGGTCACTGTCTCATTTTGAAACCTCTCGTCCTCATCTGTCTCGATCCAACATGTCCCCTCACTGAGTGTCCTCCAAAACTATCCTCTGACAAAGTCCCTCCGCTGGTCTGGCAGGTACGCCTGGACCATCGCTCAGTGTCGGACCTGTGGCTCCCACATGGGCTGGAAGTTCACGGCCACCAAGAAGGACTTGTCTCCGCAGAGGTTCTGGGGGCTGACGCGCTCGGCCATGCTGCCCCGCATCCCCCAGGGGGCCGGCCAGGAGGTGGGGGAGTGCTCCCGCCTCTTCTCGCTGTGACGCCGGCCGGACCCCCTGGCTCATCATCAACAACAACAACAACAACAACAACAACAACAACAGCGCCAGAACCTTCACAGCCTGGATCTTCGCTCACTGTCCTATCAATGTATCACATCACATGCCCCCGCTGACCCCTCAGGCCCTCCAAACACACACACACACACACACACACACACACACACACACATCCAAAAACAGAAACAAAATGCATCACATTTGTGGAAAAGTCCTCATCCTCAGCACGCAGACTTGAGTTAGGAGGACATTGGAAGACGGCTTCGTCCGAGGCCTCCAGTGCAAAAGGTTGACGCGCTTTCATGAGACAGGCAAGAAATATGCTGCAGGACGTCCCAGCATGTTCTCCCCTGTCCGGCCGTGTACTTAGCTGATGCGCGCACGCACTCGCACACATGCAAAACAAGCAGAGGTCGTAACTCTAGGATTCCTCCCCCAATGATCTCACCATCTTGAAGGAACAGGACGGATTCCTGTGGTTTTATCGTGCATTCATGGTGATGGCTAACATCAACCAGTTGGTATTGACTAACTCGGTTCCGAAAAGCCGGTAAAAGAATATGGTGGACCGTAAGGAGGACGTATTTTCGTATGCAGAGATATTTGTAATTAATTTGAGATAAGCTGTTTGTTAACCTCTTTTTTTGTGTGTAATATAGTGCAACAATCGTCTAGACTGAGCGTAAAGGCCTATTTTTTTGGAGGAAATTGAAACTTGTCTCACTTGCATGCATCTCAGATGCAGGTTGTGTGACGGGGAGATGCGAACCACAGATTTTTAAGGAGATTATTAAGGGAAAACCAAGCGTTGACTCTCTCTTCCTCAGCGTTCCAGTGGTTCTTGTGGTTTGCAGGCTTAAAAACAAAAACACAAAGAAAGTTGGACCTGTCTTTGTTGTCCGGGCGAGTCTGTCTTAGCCACAAATGTGGTCAAAGTTTGAAAAAGGTGAATTATTTTTTGTCTCGCCTCTCAGAAAGCGACTCCCGATGCTGCTGGCGAGGGTCGTTTCTGCCGCTGAGCGTGAGAAGGTGTAAATAAGAGACAGCTGCAGTTTGAGCCGCCGCTCTGCTTCAATGTAGAGGATTATTTTAGCATAGCTTTTTATTTTCCATTTCGCTCAGAAATGTCAAGAGAGCAGAAAGCAAAAGGAGGTTTTCTCCTGTTTATCTCACCGATGGGGACACAGGTGGAGCTGCCCTCTTATTCTCGCTTCTGTCACAGACAAGCACGCAGTGAACTTGTTCTCATCCCGACCGCCGTCGCCATATCAACACGCTCCCGCCACATATCGCTAACGGCAGGTCGCAAATGCGTTTCCCCATCATGACAAGCAGGACTCAATACTCGGACCCAAGTACTCTAGCTGGTGGTTACACTCCATCCCGTTGAGAAACGTGTTTATTTCGAGGGGGAGGCGAAAAGCTGTGTGCTCACGCCGCACCCCCAACGCCTGTTTCCCATACTTTCTGTGAACAAATAAAACACAAATTCGCCTGTGCTCCCACTTTCTGAGCCTGTTTGCCTGCAGAAATATCCGTCTGGATGGAGGCGAACGCGGTCGTTACATTAGATATTCAGCCTGGTGTGAAAGTGGTGACGTGTGGTGAGGTGAGGCAGGGGGAGGCTGTGCCTCACCTGTCATCATGAATTGGAAAATTGCAAAAGAAAAAGACTAATTGGTTCTATTTATCCAGTGATCTGCTCTTTAAGGTTTTTTTTTAAACATAACCCATCAACAGCTGCCAATCAAATGGTAACTAAGCAACTCTGTGGGGCTCATATGTTTGTAAATCTGATTGTGGTGAAGTCAGTGCCTCACCAGCCATGAACCTCACTGCATATCACCGAGGATGTGTGTGTGTGTTTGTGTTTGTGTGTGTGTGTGTGTGTGTGTGTGTGTGTAAGTAGATACACAACCTCCATTCATTTACATTCCTCGTGCAGGCCCGCATGAGTGTGTCCTGATTGATTGGCTGCTTGGTATGCACATATGCAGATCAGCCACAGGCTGATTAGTTTGAAGCTAACAGCAACATTCACCACCCAGGACGCGAATGTGAGCGGCGTTAGCAGGTGATCGGTACTCTCTAACCCTGTTTTGACAATTTAAAGCCTTTCTGGATACAGGTGGTCTGCAAAAACTGCAGTTTTTAAGAGATTTTTGTTTAGCATAACATTCTGGTACCTCAGCTGGTGGCCTGACTGCTGCCACGACTAGTGACTCAGTTTGTTTGACATCAAAACCTCGACTTCACAGACAGATATGGCTTTTGTTTTGACTTGTATTGTGCGTACTTTTCGTGAGTTCACTGTCCACACCTATTGGATCAAAGGAGGCTGTCCATCCATGTCCCCTCTGGACACTGTATCCAGCTGGACACGGGTTGCCAGGTTTGCATCACAATATACTGTAACTCAATTCAAGATCATGATAAACAAACCCTCCACCATTTTGGTCAAGTAAATGATCTAGAAATAACGATAATTATGCAAAACCTTGTCTGTTGCAAAGAACAAAACATAGCTAAATGTCTCAAAGGAGACTTTGTGGCTCAGTAGGTAGGTAGTATGGTACTTTATTGAGTACCTACCAACCCATAATAGGGAGAAATTCATATAGGAAAACGTAATTTTGAAAGCTGTAAAGCTGTCCGCCGCATTTAGAAAAAGCTAAAAAATTAGGACAAATGACAAAACACCGCGAGAATGCCGATGCCGTGCGTGCTGCATCCCATCCTCGCCCTCTCTCATCTCTGTTCTCCCATTTTAGCCGCAGCTGCTGACGTCAGGGGCACATTTGGCTTCGTCGCCACCGTGGTCGGCAATGAGCGCTACATGATGGAGCCCTGAACGCACCACGGCCCGAGCTTACGCAACATTCCGGCCGCGATAATCGTGAGCGAGGAGCCCTGAAAAATCACACAATGCATCAATTAATCTTGTGGCCCAACAAAGAGACACGTTGTGTGTTTAACCCCGGGGTCCATCTGATTAGGCCAGGTCGGGCCGACGGGCCCGATGACAAACAGCCGAGCGAGAGCGCGCAAAGAATGCGGCATATATAATGACTTGTCCGATTCTCTGTCATCGGAACTGTAGGTGGCCGCAGCACATTTCCTTAAGTTGTGATGTTGAGAAATAAAAGCAATCACAGCGCTTATTTTTAAGACCTTGGGTGGCGCCCAAGGCGGCTGGAGCTCCTCGGGGAAATCAAGGCAGAGAGATTTTCAAAGGATTCCGCAGGTTTTTTTCCCCCCTCCTCTTCCATTTATCTTATCTGAAGCTGCCGGCCGTCCGATGTTTTTGTAAATTGACATCTATTTTTGGACCAAGTACTCGGTTTTATTGGCTGTACCGCAAGTTACTGTGAGCGCAGGCCGAGGTGGCCGTCAAACTCTGGCTCAATAACTTGTTGTGGTGTGTAGTAATTACCACATAATAGCACATAATGATTCAAATTGTGATGAAAAAGCATTGATGCACATCAAGAAATGATTAGCTAAATTCCTGGTCACTATTCCCATGACCTTCTTTTGGAAATGCGCCTGTGCCGCGCCCCCTACTGGTGATATCTGGTATATCCTCTAAATTACCCACTGGTTAGACCAGGGGTAGGCAAACATCTGGGCTAAGGGGCCACTCTGACTTAGGAATTTTGACAGACGTGCAGCATCAGCACAAAATGCAGTCATATTGAACAGAAACTTGAAAAACAAGCATTAGCATGTTACATTATTCACCTTTTCGTAGGACCAGATTTGTTGTTCACCCATAATGACCAGCGCATTAAAGTCTGGTGTTAGTTTTGTTGTTGTTGTTTTCGTATTTTGTTTTTCAGTGCAGTGAAAATTATGAATTCTGTGCAAATCTCTTGTGGGCCGGGTCAAAAAGACCGTTGGGCCTGATATGGCCCAGGGGCCGTAGTTTGCCCGCAAATGGGTAAGACAGTCAAACCCATGATCAAGTCAAGTCAGTTTAATTTGTATAGTGCCAAATCATAACAGAGGTTATCTCAAGGTGCTTTCCATTATAGAATTTATCCTTGAAAACCAACTCAAAAAAGAGCAAGACTGTGACAAGCCTGTTTATTTCAGTATACACATGTTTGACATGCAAACAGAAACACATCTGATCCACAATCGCAAAAAAATAATATCACAATTACACCACAACGTGCGTCCATCGCTGCCATTTTGTTCATTTCCATTAGAAGCAGATTACCGCGCAGGTCCTCCATGAATCGGAGGTGCGGCGGCGCCTCTGTTCAGTCTCACACTGACACCGTTCGGGCTCCTGTGCCAAAGTCTTTGGGCCCCCTTGGGTCCAGCCAGACCAGGGTCTCCTGGATTGTGCGGCATCTTTCGTAGGAGCACGGCTCGGACCGATGTGCCTCCAGAAGAAGAAGAAGAAGAACGGGGAACGCCTGAGGTGCAGGCCGGTCCCTGCGGCTGGGTTTCAGCGGCATGTCCCTCCCGTGGGGGTTGTGTTTATTTGTGCCAGCTGTCGCTGGAGGCGTTCCTGAGGCTGGTGTAGAGCGTGCTGAGCACCGTGGCCTCCTCCCGCAGGCAGCTCTTCCCCGCCGCTCCTCGCGGGCACAGCGCCGACGCCAGCCTCTGGGGCAGCTGGCTGCCGAACAGCAGGTAGATGCAGGGGTTGGCGCAGCTGTTCAGGCTGGCCAGCAGCATCAGGATGGCAAAGGTCGCGTCTGGGAAACACATACAGAGTCTGTCAGTACCACAGGCTAACAGGTTAGCAAACACAGACCATCAGGATGTTGGCAGCTGTTGTTGTTATAGTGATTCTTTTGTTTTTTATTGTCATTAGGCAGTCAAGATAGATGGAGAGAGAGAGAGAGAAAAGAGAGAGACAGGGTGAGTAAGGATAGATAGATAGATAGATAGATAGATAGATAGATAGACTTGTAAATTTAGCCACTTTGTGTACAGTACATTTCCGGTCACTTGGGTCGCACCTCCGACCTCGGAGACCCCCTTAAATCCCCCCAAACAGTGTGTTCTGTGTTGTGCGTGTGTTCCGTGTGTTCGCCGAGATCCGGCCACTCACTCTCTTTGGGCGCATGCGTGTCCCAGGCGGACCACAGCTGCACGGTGAAGAAAGGAGCCCAGCAGAAGATGTAGACCATTACGATGACCACGGTCATCTTCAGCGTCTTGACCCGCGCCTTGGACATGCCGGCCCCCCCGCTGGCCCTCCACGCGCGGGGGGACACGTTGGTCTGGATGGCGCGGCAGATGCGCACCTGGCAGAAGACCACGATGAGCGTGGGGAGGGCGAAGATCACCGCGGTGGTCCACGTCACGTAGGTCTTCAGGCCCCACGGCTGGACGAACTTTGCCCAGCAATCGAAGACTCCGGGCGCCACCTCGACCCGGGAGAAGATGAAGACTTGCGGCAGGCTGCCCACCGCGGAGACGCCCCAGGCCACGCCCACCGGGACGTTCCGCCGGCCGGGTCTCCTCTGGAACTTCACCATGGGGTTGCACACGGCCTGGTACCGGTCCACTGTCATCACCACGATCATGTAGGTGGACGAGAACATGCCCAGAACCTGCAGGTACTTCACCAAACGGCACACCAGGTCCGGCCCGATGAACCTGTCCGTGATGTCCCACATCAGCTGGGGACACACCTGGAAGAACGCCACCACTAGGTCGGCCAGGCACAGGTGGAAGACGAAGACGCGCATGCGAGACATCTGCTTGCGCTGTCTCCAGAGGACCAGGAGCAGGGCGCCGTTGAGGAGCGCGGCGCTGAGGAAGATGACGCTGAGGAGGGCGATCTCCACCCGGGCCAGGCTCTCGTCTCGACCCACGTCCAGGGTGGACAGCGGGTGTGGGGTGTCGTTGCCGGCTTGCATGTCTCACTTTGGATCCTTGCGGGGACGACAGGTACAGACAAAGGCTGGAAAATTAAAAAATACATATACAAGATGTTACATAACCCGTTCTAAGAAAATCCACAAGTCCATCCATCAGTCGTGGAGGGTTGGTGTCCCCCGAAGTCTCTGAGGAACTGATCTTGGACCTCTGATCGAGATTGTAGACAGGTTACAAGTTGAGACAAGGGGTACAAAAAGACAGAAAACCACTTTAAAGCGGATTCTAACCCCCCTTTACCGGCCCCAACATTCCAATGGAACCTATTAACGATTCTATAAATATCGCAAAGATATCGAGATATCGCGAAATTCTGTGTGGTACCTGAAGGCAGCAGCAGCAGCTCCGAGGTCTCCTTGGCGGTCCTGAGGAGGGTCTCCACAACGATGGAGGCAGTTTTATTTCCCAGGCACATGTGATGATGGGGTGGAGTCACGCAGTGCTGCACAAACTCTCTCCAGCCCCCAAACCTCCCCCCCATTCCCGGGCTCCCTAGCCCGCGCTGAGGCTGGTGGAGGTGGAGGTCCCTGCACCTTTATGGTCCTCCGTGGTCTCCATGGTGATGGGCAGCTCCCCCGCCTGGAGTTTGTCATGGTATCAAAGAAAGCAGGCATGCCAAGCGGTGTCATTGTGGTTTCAGACATCATGCACTTGTCCTTTTTCTACTCTCTTCGTGTCTTATACACACGCTCACACTTATGTCAGATCGATACCTTTATTTGTGTCAATTTCTCAACGCAAACAAATTCAAATTGCATACAAAATCCACAAATTTTAACACAAAACTGTATTCTCAGGAGTATATCTTCAACATAAAAACTTTCTGGTTGCTGCATATCAGCGTCACCTCTCACTACTATACTGTTGTGTTTCCGCGTATGTCCAGCAGGGGTCAGTAATGTTGCAGCAACCAAACGGAGACGTTGACGCGTGAAGTGGTCAAACTGTGGCCATGAAGTGAGAAGAATGAATTGACCATTTAACAGTCATTTAAATCAGTGTTTACTATTGTCAATTTAAAATCCAAACTCTTAAAAAGAGACTTATAAAATATCATAAGGGTGATGAATCTCAGAGAGTCACAACACTGATTTGTTTTTGCTGCACTGGATCTCAGACAGTAGTGAGCACAAATACAACTGCAAACGTAAAAGAAAAATGATAATGGCGTTGCACAAAAGAAACAATAACAACACATATAATGGTGAGGATCATCGAATTGTGTGGCAGGTCTTCCCTGAGCATCCATGATCAGCAGACCGGACCCCCCGTGAGGAAGCATTCATGACATATCAGGCTCCCCATGGGACTGATGACGCAACAAATTAAAAATGAATCACACCATCTATGACGGTGAATGTTTCCATTCTTTGATGCTCCTTTTTTTTCTTTTTTTTTTGATCCAAGGCAGCAGAACCTCATGAATATGTCAGAACTTCATAACTCCTCACCCACCTCCACACTTTCTGCCTCCATCTCAGGCTGTACTCACGGCAGAAGATATCATCCTTAGGCAGGGATTATTGTCGTTAATATTATTGTATAACCCTCCTCTTAGCCAGCGTGATGGATTTTCTAGATGCTTCCAGGCCGGTTGCAGTATAAGTTGAGATTTATAATTCATTTCAAAATGAAGCAGGAGGAACAATACAAAATTGATTAGATATCTCACAGATGGTATCTGTGTGTGTGTCCACACATGTCTGTGTGTCCACACATATCTGTGTGTGTGATTACAGGAGAGTCAAGAGAGTCAACAAAGAGCGAGAGTGTGTGTGTCAGTGTGTGTGTCGTACAGCGAGTGCCAGGAGTCAATGAGTGAAATTCTACCCATATCAGCGTCACCTGGATACTGTAGCCAAGTGACCAAGACACACACTCCGTCCTTGTGAGAGCAGTGCTGCAGGAATGCTCCCAAAATGCAGGTGCAGGAGAAGAAAAGAGTGTTGGACAGGAGTCTTTTCAGACAAGATCAGTGAGTGTTCCATCTTCATCATCACCGTCATCATCATCATCAGACACATGGGTGGTTAGCGGCTTTGTGGCTGTTTGTGATGGTCACGATTTGAAGGGCCAGCTTTGCAAAAACAAGCCTCTGATTGTCCTCCCCAGCATGACGTTCTGGCCGAGGGACCACCCGGTGAAGACCCCACGCCTGCAGACGGACCACTGGACCAAGATGAAGACGATGGTGAGAGGAAGATGGACCTACTCCATGCAGTTTCAGCTGAGGAGCAGCATTTCTTGAGGATCTAAAAAGAGAAGCAAATGACGTGTCTATGCTGTAACCGCACTGCTTGTTTCCACCTCAGAAGGGAGGCACTTTGGCTTTACATAATTCTCTTTTTTATTTGAAACGCAGGGCTCCATGTATATTTCATCGCTTCCAACGGCCTTGTTGAATAACACAGGTTTGTACTGTTCCGGGATGACTGACCCATTTATCTCATTTAAGAGAGGATGCACGATTTATGTGTGAGATTAAACCTGTGAAGTTAGCGTACGTTTCAGTTTGTAATCTAACCGAGCAATGAAAATGGTGACGGTACAATAAATGCTAACTAACCTTAAAATGTGCATTATTTCTGTCTTCATCTTGACTCCACTGATCCAGGTGATAAAGGGGCGCTAACCCCAGCCGATGGTTGCATCTTACCTCCCCTGGCTAGAGAGTCTGCAGGGGTCCCAGTGAGCCCTTCTATCTCGTGGATGCAGGAAAACTGTGAGAAAAGCCGCTACATTGCAAAAAGACCTGCTGGTTTCACCATAGCTTCACCCTCACCTGTTGTTCTGCAGCCTTCCATCACTCCAAACCCAGCAGCAGCCCCTCCATTCATAGGATGTACAGGAATGTTTACAACCAGCGAGCCAGGTTGGGCTTCTGCTATTGGCTCATCGAGAAAAAGCCCCCAAAATGTAAGTATACAACCAAGCAGTTGCGCACACAACTTGTGCTTCACAAATGAGTGACGTCCTAACCTAATGATAAGTGTTGATTGACATCTGACATGACATATGATTAAGTATGAGGTAACTAGTACAAGTCCATATTCCAACATTATCTAACAGTGTATCATAGGATTACCTGCTAATTTGTTTCTGTTGCAATCCCAGTGTTGTTGTAATAAATGTTAAAATGTCCTTTTATTTGTCATCATTTTCAGTCCCCATTGGTGTGATTTTCCGTGCATTACTTTCAGGCAGACCCTGCAGCCTTGGAGCCTACAAGACCCCGTTTGGATTACCCAGAGTCTGAGGAACCTGGTTCCGATGGTCTCCAGGCATCCAGTGGATGGCATCCAATTATTTCAGCGTTTCTGTTTATCGCAGATCCATGTACAATTGCGTGTGAAGTCAATAAAGCTTCACTCCAGAGAAATGCAATTTTGTCGCTTGTTTAAATGGGTTACACTGATCTGGAGAGGTAACTAGTCTTGTACAGTACTGTAGTCTATTAATGCGCCTCATGATATGAGGGAACATAAATCCCAAATGTAATTATGATGGGACTTCTGAGCCAGTTACAATCTGAAAATTGTGTTTGAACGTCTTTAATATGAGGTGTGTGTGTATGTGTGTGTGTGCGTGCGTGCGCGTGTGTGTGTGCGTGCCATCACTTTGTGCCTCACCTTTGTAGAGAACTGACTCAACGAAAATTACATTACAGGTTTGCGGTGTGTGCTGCCATCCACAGGCCATGTGTAGTAGTGTCTGGATTTGTTTATTTTAAATGTACAACTTCCAAACGCGTAAAATCACTCTGTTTACGCTTCTCCATTCAGTTATAATATTCAAGTATTATGATGCAATTGCTGGTTAAATACGAAATAGTATAATAATCGGCTGATATCTTGTAGGAATAGCAAATTTGTTGCGTGATTTACCCAGCGAGCAAATATCGATATCCAAACTAGATAATCGATCCCAGATCGGATAGCGCCGATATTTGGAGAACGACTAATTAGTGCTCCCGACCTCCTTCAGAAAAGGTAACAAAAAGCCGTCAAATTAAGAACAGAAAACACGAAGTTATTTCGTAATGAAAAACTTAATCAGTACTTCAAATTTTACATGGGCACATGTGCCAGAAGCGCGCAAAAATCCCGAGCAGTGTATCGACTCAAAGTCAAGTCCATGAGTTGGTGCGAGCTAATTAGCTACACCTCGTAGTTAGCAAACGGAAGCGGACACCGGCCACCACTCAGCACGTACGAGTGAGTTTGTCGGCAACAAATATAGCGAGAACTTTCATTGTGTTGAAATATATATGTCGTCTGGTCACATGTATTACTAACTTACCAATTTCTGTAGGCGTTAAACAACAAAGGGTGACACGCATGCCACTATTGTATGTTTTGTCATTTGGAAGCCATCTTGGCCTACTGACGTTGGCACTACGTACTACGAGCTTGAAATTTACTTATTCGATTAAAGGTGCCATTAGTTGGTCATTGTGTATGTTATTCGATCTCAGTGTCAAATACAAAAGCTGTTTTATTTGATCATATCAGGTTTTTCTGTGATGGATTCTTCATTTATATCTCCTGGAGACGAAGAAGATGCTGAGGACTCAGAGGCCTCCAACCTGGGATTGAATGAATCGACAAGTTGCTGTGACCTTGGTGCCCTCTGTCTGCACACCCCCAAGAGAAAACTGGCTGATGAAGCACGTACATTTCGTAGAGAGAAGATAAGGAAAATAACTCTGACAGGGTTGAGTGCCAAGGCCTCCGAGGTACTGTAAATGAAATCTAAAGCTTCACTGTCAAAAGTCTCATCAGCTTTATGTCCTGCATTGAGTTGATGTGTTGTTATTCACAGGCCATGCCAGCCTGCAGGAGATCCGACCAGCTTGGAACCACAGACACCCCGGAGCCATCACTGACCCGTCCTCGTCCCACCCAGACGAGAGAGAGAAAAGACAGGACAACAGACGAGGGGTCAAAGGCCATCTACCGAACGGCACTATTTGCCGCGCTGGGCAACAGAGGGGTGACCCCGAGTCGTGTCCTCACCTCTAAAGCCCACAGTCGCTCCTCCACCTCTGTGGAGGCCTCACCAAAGAAAGCTTCAGCCTCCAGCCCGCTGTCGGCAGCGGTGTCAGGTGACAGAAAAATCCAGAACATGAGCCGCTGCGCTGTCAGACCTCAGAGGAAGTCTGAGGAAGACGATACCTTGCAGAGAGATTATATCCGCTCTGAAACGCAAATCAAGCTAGACTGCGACGATCCAAGCGAGGATGGAATGGTAAGAGACTGATTATTGGATCAGTGGATCAGTTCGGTCCCTACTTACCTAATGTTTTAGATTGATGTGAGGTCTCGTGTTGGACATTTTGATTTCAGAGAATCGCTGAAAAAGAAGACGGTCTATCCCAAGGATCAGAGGTTATGGCGTCCAACTCTTCCCTCCCTGAACCATCACACATATCAGATCTCAATGTCCCCCAACATACTCCTCCCGCTGTCCAAGACTCAACAAACCTGTCCATGTCCGCGGAGACACCAAAGGGAACCACAGACATCGATACACCCTCCTCACGGTTTCCTCGTTCTGAGCTCTTAACTAGCTCTTGCTGTCCAGAGCCGAGCTCTTCTTATCACTCCGCCGAGTCCACGCCGTCCTCAGAGCGTTCCTTCACTCTGCCTCTAGGTTCCAGCAGAGCCGCGTCCCTCACGCCCACCAACTCCTCCTTTGGTCACAGCCCCTACTCCCCATGCTGCTACAGCCTGGACACCCCACCTGCTCGCAGGCACTCAGACGGCAACCGGGCATCACGTTTCCAATCCACGCCTGTATCTTACAAGTCCAGGAGAAGGTGGTCTGCAGGTTGGGAGCCAACGTGGACAAGCCAGCTCAGCCTGGGCGACCTCTCCTTCATCGACTCCCATTGCCATCTGGACATGCTTTACGCCAAACTGGGCTTCAGAGGCTCATTCAAGTCCTTCAGAGGACAGTACCAGAGCAGCTTCCCCGCCGGCTTTCAAGGCTGCGTCGCCAACTTCTGCAACCCTCGGCTCATGGTGAAGGAGGGCATTTGGAGAGGGTTGCTGGAGGAGGACCTGGTGTGGGGAGCGTTCGGATGTCACCCCCACTTTGCCAATGAGTACTCGGAGGAACACGAGCGCAGCATCGTGACGGCCATGCGGCATCCAAAGGCAGTGGCCTTTGGAGAGATGGGCCTCGATTATTCCCACAAAAACAGCACCAGCTGTTCAAAGCAGAAAGAGGTAATGTGGAGTCGGACTTTGTCCAAATTATCTGGCAAGTTTGAACTTGAACCACACATCATGTGTACACCAGTAAGATTATTGACCACAATTTATGTGAGAAACAAAACCTTTCCCTACCTTTTCTTGAGGGAGGAAAGGGACCGTTGAATATGTTATTTGGCAGGTGATGCTTGAATTTATTCATTTTAGTGTAAAAATGCATGCAAATGCTTTTCTGCACGTCTATCAAAGGTGTTTCAGCGGCAACTCCGTCTTGCTGTGGACTTGAGGAAGCCTCTGGTAATCCACTGCAGGGACGCAGATGAAGATCTGCTGGAGATCATGAGGAAGTGCGTGCCCTGGGACTACAAAATCCACAGGTGCGTGTAGTTGGGTATTTTCGTTGTATATTTTGGAGTATTATCAGTCCCACGTCCAACTGATAATCGTAAATCCTAAACTGTGCTGCAGGCACTGTTTTACAGGCTCCTACCCAGTGATCGAGCCCCTCCTGAAGGAGTTCCCCAACCTGTGCGTCGGCTTCACGGCTCTGATCACCTACACCAGGGCCACGGAACCCCGCAACGCAGTCTGCAACATCCCCCTCGACCGAATCTTGGTGGAGACAGACGCGCCATATTTTCGCCCGAGACAGGTACGTCCCATCCCAAAAGAGAGCTCAAATGAAATTGGGACAGTTCCTTCCAACACATTTCACAGCTCCCGAGCCTCACAGCATGTCGCTCACAGGTCGACAAGGACGTCTGTCAGTTTGCTCACCCTGGAATGGCAGCACACACTCTGCGGGAGATCAGTGTGCTCAAAGGCGAAGACCTCCGCACAGTCTGCACCACCATTCTAGAGAACACAACCAGGCTCTATGGTCTGTGAGCATCCATGAATTTTTGACACTTGAGCACTTAATGTGGCCTTAATTAATTAATATTCTAGTGGTTTTAGATACCTTGTGTTACTCTTTCAGTCTGAAAAAGTAGTTTTTCTTCATCCTAATTGTCTTTCTAAGTGTGTTGCTATTTTATGTGCAGGCTGTCATGCTTTGAATGTTCGCCCTGTGTCTTGCAAGTTTATAGTTTGAGATGGTGTCCACAAATAAATCACCTTTAATCCTATTTGTTCTGGCCGATTGTCTGGATTGTACATGAACATTCTCTATGCCTTTGACAATGCCAGGACCTGACGCAAAACTTTGACACAATGTTCTTTTTAAGGCTTATTTGCAGCCCAATTTCACAGTTTAGTTGTCCCTTGTTTTGTTTTTTTGTCGCACCAGACAAGGGTCTGTGTGAAGATGCGTGATATTTGACGCGTCAAGAGCGACGCAGCGAACCAAGCTGCATCCTCATTTTACCTTTCACGTAGCCTTATGTCGCTCACAGCCCACACGCTCAGATGTACGTCTGCGCTGGAAAACACACAAATCAGCCCAGACTTTAAATAAACATCATGCCAGTGCCTTGTTAGATGTGTCCCAGTTCTGGAATGAAACAAGTCACCCACTGGGGGAAAAAAAAAATCTCTTTGTGTTTATTTATGTTCCCGCTATTAAATGGATTAGCATTTGGCTGCACAGGCTTCTGCCTCATGCCCATCTTTTTCACACTGACGCAAATGTAGAGGTGAGGGGTAAGAAATGAAGGGAATGACAAAGTACCTTTGGTCAATTATCCAAAGAGATGCCTACTTCACAAGAAATATGAAAAAAGAGCACATGCTGGCTGCTGACATTATTATATTATAGTATGTTACACTGAAAAGTCAACCAGTACTTGACTATTACAATAATATTGATTTCTAAGATTAATGATTTTTTTACGATCATTATTGTCATTACAATAATTATGTAGGTATACGTCTGTAGGGATACGGTGTCACCGCTAGATGGCGATAAGCCGTTTTCCCTGAAGTGAGCACCGAAGAAGAAGAAACTAGCCAAGGCGGCTACTGTGTCCGGCTCAGTAATCTGCCATCAGAAATCCCAAAAATGGAAAGAAAGAAGAAATGTTTCGACGTGGCTGCCTCTTCGGTGAGTATTACACCGAGAGATGTGTTGAGTAAATCCCGCTTGTCAAATGAGTTTGTTGCCGTTAAGAGGAGCCGTTTTCTTGTTGGCTGTCGCCAATGTTTTGATAATGTTTGTCCCTCACAGCTCGTAGACCTGAAAGCAGAGCTGTACAGGAAACAAGAGCAGTTCAAAAAGGACAAACTCGGACAGGAAAACGTCCAGTTCAGGCCCAAAGTCAAAGAGAAGGTACGTGTCAGGAGTATTCAAATGCAGGAACGTGTAAATGATGCAAGCGTTTCAACGACCTAACGACCTTTCGTGTTGGGACGCAGAAGCCAAACGTGTGGGTCAAACAAAACTCTGGAGTCTCAGCCAGAGCACAGAAGGATGTGGAGCAGATGACTGAGGAGCAGAAAAGCCTGGATCTGTCCAGGTAAGGTCAACATACACACAAACACACTCGCGTCAACAGTGAGTACACAGGTCAACCAAAGCTCGCTCCTTTCATATTTGACAGACGTCGGTTGGAGGAGAAGGCCAAGCTCTACGACCAGATGACCAAAGGAAACTTCCCAGGTACGTGAGCCAGACCTCTAACTCATTGATGTGAACATGCCAGTGTGTATTTAGCTTTCTCTCTGTTGCACCAGATGAGGAGACAGAGGGGATGTACCTGGTTGACTTCACCCAGAAGATTATAAACAAGAATAGACAGACACACAGGGAGATGGAGAGAGAGGAAGAGGAGAGGGAACGCCTGTCACCCATTCCACCACCTGAGAACCCCAATGAGGAATGGTAACCTTTCTCCAACTGTTGTTTTATTAATTTGGTGAACACTCAGGAGTACACAGTATGAATTTAACGTTAAAGCCACTCACAAGTTCCTATCTTGCTGTGTGCATGCAGGGTGGATTATGTCGACGCTTTGGGGCGATCTCGCCGGTGTATGAAGAAAGACCTACCTGATTTTGAGAAAATGGACCAGGAAATTCACGGGAAAAGGTACAAAAGCTAAAATGTTGATCACACAACCTGGATAGGACAGAGGTTTAACTTTGCTTGTCAATGCAGACACATCCCAACGGATAAGACCTTACTGTCTGAGGACATGCGGCGGGAGCTGCAGAGGCAGGAGTGGGAGAGGGAGGAGGAGGAGGCCATGAAGAAGCCCGTGGGACCAATCCACTACGAGGACATCAGGGGCCAAGGTGATTGAAACCTCCCTCCATTTTGCGTGAAGTTGAAAAGTGTGTGTGTGGGCTCAGGTGCAGATGGTTTTGAAGGAATTTTCTCCCCCGACTTTGCGCACATCAGAGGCTCGAGACCTGGGTGTGGGCTACTTTGCGTTCTCCCAGGATCAGGAAGAGCGAATGAAGCAGAGGGAGACCCTGGACATGCTCAGAGACCAGGTGAGGACCGAGGCACACAGAAATGACCGACGTATTATGAGATTTTGGTGAAATCGAGGTTTCTGGTCCAATCCCAAGATCCTCAAACAAGTTCCCAAACTGAAATTCTACATAGTTCATACACTGTGCAACAAACCCAAATAACTTTTCGCTCATCTTCGCTACCAGACAATCGATCAGCGCACCAAGCGGGAGCGTCTGAAGGAGAAGAGGCAGGCCATCCTCAAGGCCCGCCTGGCCAAGGTGAGGCTGAGGAAGGGGAAGAAGCCCAAGGTGGACGAGCAAGCAGAAGAGGCAGCTCAAGGTAAGAGTCGCACACGGTGCCTGCCGCTGTGCTCCATGTTTCTCCAGAGTTTGACCTCTAAATGTTTCCCTCCAGAAGAGGATGACGAAGAGGAATCGGCAGCACCGTCGCCCCCGCCGGAGGACGTGCCGGAGGTCAGCATCCTGAAGAGGGTGGAGGTGGAGATCCAGGAGAGGAGAGACACCAGGCCGGGCGTTCCTCACGTCAGGGAGTGGGACAGAGGCAAAGGTGGGACGGGGACGCTCCAGGTCCTCTGCAATGTGCAGAAATACAGTATTTCTCTTTCAATTTTTAGAGCTGGCCATCTCTTTGTGTTTTCTCCCGCAGAATTCATGTTCAGCGATTGGAAGTCCCGCTGCCGTGACGAGAGGGAGGCGGAGTTTGCGCCGCCCTCTGCCTACTTTCAGACCGGGCCGACGAGACCAGGCAAGGGCAGAATGAAGGAGGAGAGTAAATACAGCGCGTCCTTCAAGTGGCCCAGAGACACGACGACAACCAGGGAGGAGGAGGAGAGGAAGGAGGAAGAGAAGAAGAAGAAGGAGGAGGAAGAAGATGTTGTGTCTGTGCCGGCGCACACACCACCAGCCGCTCAGCCCCCACCTGCTGCAGCTGCCCCTCCTGAGCAGGAGCAGATCCCACACGCTCCTCCCGTGCAGCCCTCCACCTACACCCACACCCAGTCTGTGCCCTCAGTTCAGCCTCCACCAATGGCGGCCCAGCCTCCACCCATGGCGGCCCAGCCTCCACCTATGGCGGCCCAGCCTGCTCCTCCCACCAACTTCCAGTATCCATCTCAGTTTTACCCTCAGTTTCCTCCACGGCCGCCTCCAGGCTTCGCTGCTCCACCTCACATGTACCCTCAGTGGCCCCCACAGTACCCCTACCAGTACCCACCCTACCATCATCATCCTCAGTACCCGCCTCAGTACATGCCCCAAGCTCAGCCTCCGCCTCCAGGACAGGAGCCACAGGCTCAGCCTCCACCTCAGCTTCAGGCTCAGCCTCCACTTCAGGCTCAGCCACCACTTCAGGCCCAGCCTCCACTTCAGCTTCAGGTCCAGCCTCAGGCACAGGCACAGGCACAGGCTCAGGCTCAGGCTCAGCCTCCACCTCGGGCTCAGCCTCTGCCTCCAGGACAGGAGGCGGCCCCGACCCCCCAGCAGGACAACAGTCTGGACGACATGTTATCTTTCTACAGGAACACCAGCTGATTCATGGAATGATTTTCAGCTCTCAACATATGAAAGTAAAGTGAAAATTAGAAATCTTGTCTTCTGTGTGTGTGTGTGTGTGACTTCGAGTCACGTGGATTGGTCACATGAGAGATGAGGGTGGGGGCTGCTGTGGCTTCACGCTTTACTTTGGAGCTGCACATC
>OMPJ01042216.1:0-24582 GCA_900312935.1 Carapus acus
CTGCCTGCTGAGCCCCTCCACTCCCTGAGTACCACTCTCGGGATGCAGCCTCCTCTTCCTCGCCGCGCTCCGCCGCCTTCTGTCCCGGCGATTAGCAGGTCGTCCGGCTCCCTCGGCCTCCCCGCCGCTCTCCGACTCCGCCGGCGGGGGACGAAGCCGATCCAGCACCGCCGCCTGCCGTCTGAGGAACAATAGAGGACACGGACGGGCCGGAAGGCGGCCGCCGCGATTCATCACCGTCCTTCCTCCTCCTCCGGCTGAGCGGGGGCACAGGCGAGCGGAATGGCAGCTCTCGCCCCGGGGACGGCGGGGACGGCTGCTTTATGAAGACGCATGGCTCGAAAAACAGACTATTAAACTTAGTGAAAGTTCATTAACCTTGTAGAAGAAGGCCGCCGCGCCCATAAAGCTCCATATTTCAGCCTCCTCCTCTTCGTCACTTATCTGCTGGAGGCCTCCGAGTTCATCTCACACGTGACAAGCATCGAATGAGACAAAGGCGATGAGAATCGACGTCAGACGCCCGAGTCTAGGGTCACAGAGGAGAGATTCCGGCGTGTCTGGTGGATGGTAAAAAAGACGTTTCACCTTATTCGGCAGTCTGAGAGCTGCTGCGTGGAAATTGGAAAATCCAGAAGGTGGGAGCATCGGGCATCGTAACGGACGCGACGGACGGCGTCCTCGCCAACGCAACGCAAGATTATGGGTCCAGCGGGAGGACAGAGTGCAGGAAATGGAATGGATGGAGAAAAAATGGGCAGTTTGAACCAGTTTTACCAGAATCTTCCAGCCATCGACTATCTGGATGTTCCTTTTGGGCCAGCATGCTCCTCAGAACCACCAACACGTGGGAGGCATCACGTGGGAGTGTTTGGTCTCAACAAAACCTGAGAATTTTGTGACACGCATCGGCACAACAAAGGAAATCCAGGTCAAACTAAATTGAAATTTGGTCTGTCTGAAATCTATCTGCGATCCAGCTAACACACCCCGTCCTGCTTTTCGCAAAAGCATCTTCAGATCCTTGTCGTCGCTAATGGTGTTTCTTCACCTCGCTCCCAGTTGTTGTCTAGATATTTTCACATTCACACTTTTTTTTTTTTTTTTTACAGGCAGATGAATTTCCTCAGCTGGCTGCCGTGCCAAACTTTGGGAAAAAGAGTAAATTTGTGATAACAACCAAATTGCGCAGGTTGAGATTATGGCTCCCGGGGGCTAGAAACAGATTTAAAGGTGGATGTCAGCTCCACAACGACCTGAGAGAGAGAGATTCCAAGGCGGGGGCGCCCAAATCACAGGTTTAACATTTGCAACTTATTGCTGAATCCTCATTAAAAGATGCTATTCACCATATTTTTCAAATGGAATTGTCCCACTCGCTCATCGTCCTTGTCTCCCCTGAGGCTCCTCCGTGTACCGGTTGCAATAAATGGCGGTCAGTGTGGCAGAGAGTCTGAGTGTGTGTGTGTATGTGGGTGTGTGTGTGTGCTGCTAATCGTTCGGGCCGGCTGGATGCCCCGCCGAGCTGCTTCCTGGGGGAAACTCCCACTAAGCAGCTAAGCAGCCGGCAGCTGCAGCCGTCTGTGGGTAAAAACAGAGGTTAGCCATCCAAGGCTGGCCTCAATCAGCAGGCGGCAGGCTGATAAATACTGTCTTACACACACTCACACACACACACACACACTACAAAATCATTAAGGCAGCTGCGCGTCTGTGTGACTATTTCTGTGTTGAAAGTGTTTGAACGTTCCACTGCTGAAATTGGACGTTTTGATAAGGGGGGAAGATGTTTCTGTTGCCATGGTTACACGCAGGGCAATCTGACCGCGCACAAATAAACGCATCAAACTCATCAGAACCGACCGTCTCCGGCCCTCCCCGACCTCGAAGTGGGCCCGTGTCGCCATTAAAATGGAAAGAAAATGAGTGTGGGTCCAACTTCCTCCCCTTGTTGCTACTGCCGCGATTCATTTCCTGAGGTCTTTACCTCCAAGCTGTGTTTCATCCCCCGGATGCAGAAAAATGTCTTTTCCTCTCCTCACACACATACAGTTTGAGCTGTGTGTGTGCCTTTGTGTGTCCATTAAGCCCTTCAAACATCTGTAGCAGTGCAACGCAGCAATAACATCAGGGTTGATCGATGTGTGATAAAAATCAGTACTAAGAAAAGCGTGGGAAATCAGCACAGATTCAACCTGCCTTTTCAAAATCAAACCCCTGCAGGGGGCATTGATCAATGCATCCAACTTTCGTATTTATAGACTTACTGTCTCTGTCTCCAGCCGGCGCCGTCTACGCCACCCACCGCTGTCAGCGTCCATTCAGTACTTTCACAGCGCTGTTGAAAAGTCACATGTAGCGACTGTGACCTTTCCTTTTTCCATAACTTTGCCTGCGTGCATCTTCGCGTGACTTACAGCTGGTTAACACCATCGGCGTCAAGCCCCAAGCTGGAAGTATTTCACAGCCCTGACAGCGCTGCCGGAAGCTCGCGCGGCAATAGAGTACATGCGCCTGTGGAGTGAGAGGAACTCCGATCCACGAGCCGGGCCTCGGTTTTCGTCATCCTGGGGATCGGGGCTCTGAGACGCACCGGCGATACCCCCCACCCAAACCCCGCTGCCCACTCCCTCCATGTTAATTGAGAGCACACACATTAGCAACGGCGTTTGTTTTCCTCCACGCCGCCGCTCCCTTTGCTTACCTTGCCAACGCCAGGTGCCAACTCATTATTCACATCGCTCGCGCTCTTTTGCGTGAAATCAGAAGATGAGAGGAATTAGCTTCAGACTCTTTTTTTTTGGGGGGGGGTCCCACACACCCTCGTCATCCACTTCATATTCCAGTTGCGGTGCAGATGGTTTGGTGGCCCTCTGAGGGGCCCATCTGTTGTGCTGTCGTAGCTTTGGCCCGGCCGACGTCTGACTGGAGGCCAGATGATTAGGCGGCCGTCCAAGACAATCCACCCAGGTAAGCCGTAGCTACAGCGTCCAAAGAAGCGCTATCAAGGAGGAGCAGGAGACACGAGGGGGGCTCGGTGGGGACGGGGACAGGGACAGGGAAGGGGGGGTTGTAAAGCCCTGGTCCCGGCTAAGACCAGAAGAGGTTTTACACAGACATACAAGCCGGGGACGTGAGAAACCCACGAGGTGTGACATTTCCACCATTTTCCACTGCCAGCAGCAGGAACAATGTGTTTTGTGGCGTCGACCCTCGACTGGGGCTCGCAAATCGGAGCAGAGCGGCGGAGGTGGAGGCGCCGCGAGAGGCGGTGTGTTGTTTATCAGCACGCTAGTTACCTGGCATGCCACCTTAATACCGTCTGTTCGACCACTCGGACTCGGACTCTACTTCCGAGTCAACCAATAAACGGAAAGTTTGAAACCGCATTAATGCTTCTTATTACCACATCGCCATATATTTATTCTCTTCTTCCAGCTGTGACCAGCAGACGCATTAGTGACCAAAAGTGTGCGATTCATCTTCATGAGGCCTAAATAGTTGAAATGACAGCCTATTTAGAATAACAAATGAAGGGGGGAGCGCTTGTGTTAGCGAGCCAAAGTGACCTTGTCGAGTTGGCTGGAAATAATAGTTTGCTCTGCGGGTTGTGGTTGTTTTGCGACTTAAATGATGCTACGTGACACACGGATTTTAGAGGTCAGTTTGCGCTGCGGCCCAAAGACAATCATGGAGGTCCTCGTTCTTCAAAAAATACTGAGCATCTCAAATTTCGCAGACAAGCTGTGAAGCTCTGATATGCTCTTGTGCTGCCACGTTTCCACAAACAAGCCCAAGTTTGAAGTTTTGTTTGTAATTTGTACGATCACATGCACAACCCGCAATCAGTCCAACACATCAGACTCTCAGGTGTCTCTTTTTGGTGGCTTAACTTGTTCAGGACGTCCCTTGAAGGCGCTCGATACTCCATCAGAGGACGATTGTTACCCCAGTGACATTAAACCCCGCCCACACCTTGTGGAGCCATTTCCTTCCGTGATATAAACAAAGACGACAACAATCAAGCCAATATTGACGCAGCGTGTTCACGAAGTGAAGGAAATTGCAATCGGGACGACAGTTAGGACCCACCAGAACGTTAGACAAATTTGAATGTCATCAGTTCCTGTTCGCCGTCCTGCTGATGTGAGCGAGACGCTGCTCCCCATTGTGAGTTAATATTGGATTTCTGGTGCATGACAGTTTGAGAGCTGAAATCGTGGCGGGAGCAAGCAGGGGCCGTGTCGATGTGGGGAGCGACAGACTGATGATCAAACCATCTGAATGCAAGCCACCACTGCTGGGTTGGATATTTAAAAAGGTCAAAAGGTTAAAGGGGCGTGTGGGAGTCTGGCCCAGGCGGGAGGGCAGACGCCTGGTTCCAGTTCAGGCTCCTTAAGCCAGACACTGAGCCAACAAATGCTCCACGGGAACCAAACTGGGCCAGCTGGTCCTCACAAATGAGGTCGGGGCAAATACAGTCGAGAAGCATCATTCAGGGAGGATGAAGCATCTCAGAAGTTACTTGAAGTCAAGATTCCCCTGAAGACTTGCTGTATTCCACTCAATACTGAGCTCCACAAATACTAAAGTCTCCAAGGTCTTTTCGGATGTCTCACACTTTCAGAGATTTTTGCTTTGCTCTGCTTTTTTATGCTTCCTATGTAGCACCACCATCTTTGACCGGCCTCTGTGCGCTCACTTAGCTTCAACAGAAGAGTGAAATAAATAAATATGCAGAAGTAACCGCTCCATTCATCACGCTGTACAGCTTTTGCGACCATGCACCACATTCGATATCAGACCTGGCTTCTAAAAACCCCTGCACTTTCTGTTCCAGTGTGCTCTGTGAGTGCGGCACGGCTCCTTTCTGCTTTGTTCCACCCCACTTTGACTCGAGCGTAGCACCGGGCTGCTTCGCAAACAGGTCCGCAGATTGATGGTGCTGACGACACGCCGCTCGCAGCCCCAAAACTGCAGCAGCCGTTTTGTTTCCAGTGTCAACGCTGTCCTAAAAGCATCAGTTAGCCGAGGAGTTACTGCGTCTGTTTAACAGGACCAGCAGATACTCTACCCCCGCTATTAGCAAAACAAGATCACACGTGCACACACACTTGTCATCTCCTGTGCCATCACGTTGGCGTATTAGCCGGCAGCTAGCTGTCGGCAAAGGAGCTTGAAACTCGCTCGAACCTGTTTCCCTTTTCCCCGTTTATCGATTTGTGTCAACGAGCTTTTTATATTCACGCCGACGTGTGAAACGCGATTCCAAAAAGAGTGACGGGTTCACCGGGGCTACGCGGCAACAGGCGCTAGCAAGAAAAGAGTCTCTGAACCCCCGACTCCACTGTTACAAAATGAGTTCAATAATTCAGACAATGCTGCTGGCCTGAGGGAGGCAGGCTTGGGTGAGGGAGCGCAGGCGGCGGCGGCCTGTCTGCCTGTCTGCCTCTCTATCCGTGTGTGTGTGTGGGGTGAAACAAACGCAATAGATCACTTTTTTACTCACTGCGCCGTTTTATTTTATGCGAGCCGTAATCGTTCTTTACGATACAGATTACGACTTTAAATCCAACAGGAGATGAAACGGCCCTGCTGGGTGGAAGAAAAGAAGAGTCGCGGTCTGTGCGAGAAAGACGGAGGAACGCGCGGAGATGGAAGGTCAGGAAAGGTTCGGGTACTGCACACAACACGAGGGGGGGGTCCACAAATAAATCGAGGTTAGACTTTATATCGACTGGCTGATCCACACACACTTGAAGGACACACACTTGCAGCGCACTGACGCATTTTGTTTGTGTGTGCGGCCGACGTTGTCCACAGATACACAATGGCCACGAAAACAATGACAGCCAACGCACACACACCAGCTCCGGCTCCACAGTAGGGGACGCAGAGACGCACAGGTGGACAACGGCAATCGTTGGCGGAGAGGAAGAGACGGAGCCACAGACAACACAAACGCATCCTCAGAAAAGTCCTCACCCCTGCGCTATCCAACTACCAAGGCCACTGCCAGCAAATACTCACAACAAACTGAAGGACATTTTCTTTTACCGTGAGGGAGAAAAGCTGTTAACACTCACATAATATTCTGTCCTCAAATTGGTACATCACGTTGGAAATACAGCAAAAACGGCTCGCATTCTGCTATATTGGTGGATTGTGGACTGTCGCCCTCTGAAGGACAGTGTCGTCCTCCAAATATTTCAAAATGAAAAACCAAACAGAAAGGAGATGTGACCTCTGACGATATGCAAATTAGATTGGATGCAATTTTATTTTCTTGGCAGTGATATGCTGATTAGCAGAATGCTAACTGCAGTGCAGTTTCTTGCTTCATGTGGAAATGCTAAGTTGTCAACACGAATCTTGAGTTTAGCATCAGACAGCATGTTAGCACGCTATGACAGACAAAAGCTTCACCCCTCCTTCTACTCCTTAATCAGGACTGGGGCCTCAAGGTCACCCGTTGAGTCTGATCCCAGGTTACCACAGCCTGCCATCCACCGGCCGATGGACCCATATTCACTGCCACAGACACACAAAAACACACCACCACACACACAGACATACTGTAGATTCTGATAAAACCGGTCGGCTTTGGTAGAAATGTTGAAATTTCGAGACGCCAGTGTGATTGTTTACCTCGCCGTGTTCCAGCTGGCAGGCTCGTGTTTGGAATCAGCAGCGTTGGCTGTGTGGATGTGGTGATGTTAATAACCTGAAATATCTCATTTTCCTTGCTGGTTTGGTTCATTTTTCGCACCCCTAATCATAAAAACACACATAGGATGTAGAGGAGTGAGATCTGCAAGGCAGCTCCTGCAGGCTCTCTCCATCGCAAACACCGATTCATGGCTTACAACCATATCTTGCCGTAATTTGGGGAGTTATTTCTCCCGTTTTTACAGCTTTTGCAGCTCAGTTGCGGTCTCCATCACTCCCAGCGTGTGATTTCCTCCTCCACAATGCAATTGGAGGTCGATTCAGGGTTCAGGAGGAGTCGAGGCTACGCTGGATGTCTTTGTCGAACCGGTGGGAGTTTGATTTTCCGCAGACTTGGAGCGAACCATCCCAAACACGGCACTTCTACTTAGCCCCCGAGCAACACGGGGTGCTGAAGGAGGTCAAGCCTCGTCATCAGTAGGCGCGCATATTCGCGCTGCGCTGTTGAATATGCATGGTGGTGCCCTCCCCGGCCCTCCTTTGATACGGCGGCTTGGCAGCACTGTGCTTTCCTCAGCAAATGACTCCATTTAGCGAAGGGATCCGACGTGCGCTGAGATTTCAACACCCACATTACAACCTCACAGCCAGGCGTTCCAAAATAACACCACCAGGTGAGCGAAACGCGATATCGGTGAGCGTTTCCTACATCTGTTCCTGACAAACGGATCAAATGAAAGTCAAGCACCTCGTTAATCTCCTCTAATGAATGAATCCCACACCCGTGCCAAGCCGGTGATGGATTTTTGACTTGCTGATGTTTGATTTAGGAACTTTTGATTGTCAAAAAGACATTAATCTAATCCTGGCAACACAATAACTTCGACAGCAAGTGGGCCCAGGCCTCGTACTTCAATCCAGATCAGTCTTTAATTGTCTCTCCTCCTCTGTTTCAGGTAAATTAGCACGAATGAAGCAGTTTGTCTTTGTTTTGAGATGGACACGATGTTAAATTGTGTTTCCTGGCACCGTGTCATCAAAGCCTCTGCGGCATCAAGAATAATGAATCTGATCTAGCTGTCTGCGCCTCAGCCCCCACCTTGCGTTTTTGATTTATGGGAGAGTCGTGACCTTGTTTTCATACATTCACGTCACAATTTGCTCTTGTAAAGCTGCAGTGATTTTGCACGTCAAAGGGCGAAACAACTCTCGCTTCAGCGTGGCCGCGTCGGGCTTATCTGGCTGTCGGTCGGCTGCACGCGTTTGCAAAATCGGACATTCTGTCCATGTCAGGGGCCATTACACTTTCCACCTGGAATCCTGGAATAATTACAAATATGTCTATTTGTCAGCTGCAGAAATCAGAGACTTTGCGTCAGGTTGACCAAATGTATTTGTGGCTGGGGCACCAAAGCAAACATGGGAACTCAAACTTTGTGCAGTTTATTGTATGACCACAACATGACAAAACAACAACAGCAATATCACATCAAATGTAATTATAACAATAAAATTCATAATAAAAAATGTATAATAACTATCCGATAATATCGGTGCCGATATTGGCATAAAAATGTAATATCGGTATCGGATTTTTTGGCTTTAAAACCGATAAAATAAAAACCAATAAAGATAAAGTAATGCTTGCGTTACACCGAAACAGTGCCTATGCGCTCCTGAAGCGTTTACCGGCGCACATATCGGTATCCGCTAATATCGGTATTGGTGAACTGAGAGTTGGACAATATTGACATATCGGATATCGGCAAAAACACCAATATCGGACATCCCTAACAACAACAACAACAACAACAATAATAACAATAATAATAATAATAATAATAATAATAATAATAATAATAAAGATGTGATTATGCTGATGCTAATTATTATTATTGTTATTATTATCACTATTATTATTGGTAGCAGTATTTTTGTTGTTGTCATTATTATTATTATTATTATTATTATTATTATTATTATTATTATTATTATTATTATAGTTTTTGTTCTAACTGTTATTATTATTAGTGCAAGTTGCTACTTAAGTCTGTTACAGTGGCGGAAATGTTTTATCCAGTACTTATTTGACATTCTCCTGTCTTCTCTCTTTTGTAGTTAAATATACTTTGTCTGAATGGCCCCTGATTAATAGTAGTAGTAGTAGTAGTAGTGGTAGTTGTCGTGGTAGTAATAGTAGAAGTAGTAGCAGTAGAAGTAGTAGTAGTACTGGTAGTAGTTGCAGCTGTATCAGAAGTGGAAGTAGTAGTAGTAGTCGTTAGGGGTGTCCGATATTGGCTTTTTTGCCGATATCCAATATGCCGATATTGTCCAACTCTCAATTTACCGATACTGATAACAGCCGATACTGATATGTGTGCCGGTAAACGCTTCAGGAGCGCATAGGCACTATTTCTGTGTGACGCAAGCATTATTTTATTTTTACCGGTTTTTATTTTATCGGTTTTAAAGCCAAAAAATCCGATACCGATATTACATTTTTATGCTGATATCAGGTCGATATCAATGGGCCGATATTATCGGACATCATTAGTAGTCGTAGTAGTAGTCGTTGTAGTTGTTGTTGTTGATGATTATGATTATCATTATTATTATTTTATGACACAGGTCCCGTAAGCCCCTCGTAGCACTCAGGGCCCATGAGGTACCTGTCAATCTCAAAATAGCTGGTGACCCCTGATCTACTTTAACGGGCTTCACCCACCAGGCTGAATTTTAATTCTGCTCACACAGGATGCAACAGGGTGTAACAGAGGGGCGTGGCCCCATAAACGAATCCCACCCTCAAATATATTGCCGTGAATTTAACCGCACGATGCGATATCATAAACACAGAAGTGCTCAAGTGTGTAATTGTGAATTTTTGCCATCGTCTCCTTAATCCCCTGAGAAGACTTTGTCTCCCCAGGTGTTCACACCAATCAGCCAGGGCAAAACTTTCTCCATATCACAGCGTTTGAAAGGGAGAGGAGCCTCCAGCTGCTCTTACAGCATCATTTGCAGCCTGCCCTTCATTTTCCACATCCCTGTCATTTTCATATTCTTGCGAAGGCGCCGCGGGCGTCTCCTTCATAATGGAATTAATCATGTTGACTTTGTTGAGGGTCCTACGGCGATTTCAAAAGGGCGGCTTGGCCGACGAGAATGCCAGATCTACTCACTTCAGCGAGGGCACACCAGGGAGGCAAAACGTGGGACAAAGTCTCGATTCAACAAGGATTTTTGGGCCTAAAGCCTGGAGGTGGGTGGGCTGTTCACGTCAGACGCGCTGAGCCTCAGGGGAACGCGTGAACAGCCCCAGCTGGGGGGTTGACGGTCATCCCTTTTCGATCTCATCGTGACGGCCCGCGGCTGCCATCATGTGACGACACACACGGCTTATCTCCATGTTAGGGACAGCTGACCCGCCTCGCTTACAAGACACCGCTGGGGGTACCAAACCGACTCTGGCAAAAGATCTGCACGTCTCCTGGGGACTGACCTGCTGATTCCGAAAGTGCCACCGACGCCCGACATCTGCGGTTGGAACTTAGAGAAAAGTCTGCAGATTGGGCCGTCAGGCTTAAGTTAAGTTACGGGGAGCTGGATTTGTCTAGACTCTCCCCCGCTGACAAAATCCCTCCCCTAGCAGGATGACAGACTTATCACAGCTCCGTCCAATCATCGCAGCCCGCGGGGGGTCCGACGGGCTCACTTGTGATCCGGCTGCTGGAAGCTAATGGCATTTTTGTTGACACATATCAGACACTTTGTGGGGGTTTTTTGGCCGGTAAACACGGCGCGACGCACGGCTGCAGTTTGATTAGCCGTGAAGTAGTTGTGGGCGGTTCCTGCTGTTTTAGGTTTGCAGATCAGGGGAGCGAAGAAACAGTTGGTGGGTCATCCGGAGGCAGATCGCTCGCCGCTGCTTGTCCACGCTCATATCGGCGAGACGCGCAGAGCAGATGGTGGAGCACACGGCGAGGAAGATTCTGGAATACTTCTTAGGAGACGTAGTGCACGCATTCGAATACTTCAACAGAAAAAAGGCACTCATACCAAACTTTATCCCTTGCAGTGGGCAATCTCGCCCAGCTTGAGGAAGGACCTGGGGAAATGTCGATTTTTCTTGTGGACCCTGGAATGAGGCCCAAAGATGCTGCAGATGTTATTCATTTGTTTCTCCATTTTGCGATCTATTTTGTCATATTTACGCTTAATTTGTTTGAATGAGGCTTCAAAATGAGGTTGGCTGCTCCCCTCTGCACCGCAACAGTGAATTTCTATTTTTTTATTTATTTGTGTATCTTGTTGATTCTGACAAACCCAATTAATTCAGATGCCACTGTGCTCGCTAGGATATTTTTCACACTCCTCCGTATTCAATTGTGATTGGTTGATTTCATAGTTAGTGTAGAAACAGAGGTGTCGGCACGAGTCTAAACTTGATGCTGAAACCGCTAGAAAAGGGCTTTTCACACTCAGTGTGCTCATGTTAATATGCTCTGAGAAAAAATGAGCAAAGCAAAGTTTTGAAAACAAACGTCCAAAATAGACTCACATTCGAAAACATTCGCCAAGTTTCCATTAATCAACGCATGAGGCGGGAAATATCTCTCCTCACCTCTGAAGACGCCCTCAGCCAGGAGAGATGGAGCCATTACGAGCGAGCTTGTTTGCGGGAGACAAAGTGTCAGACTGCGTCGCGTCCAAGGTCCCGGGGAGAGACGATTCATCAGACAGACGACTGTAATGGCCCCTAATTACAGCGCTGATTAGTACAACTAATGACCCAATAAACGATCCTTCCTTCATATCTCAACGTCTGCTGAGTGCGGCTGCGGGGGGTGAGACGGGGGACAGGCGGCACGGCCGGACAAAGCGGACGTATCGACGCTTGTCCGTACGATTGACGTGCAGAAAGGAAGCGATCGGGTGACGGACGGTGAGGCTGTGGACGAGGGACTTTGGGCGGCAGCTGGACGAGGACGGGTGTCGTTAATAATTTCAGAGAGAGAAAAAAAAGGCTGAAGTCGCACGACTCGAGCGCTTTCTCCCCTCCATTATTTCCATCCTCGCATCATTCGCTGACTTGACCCTCCCTCGGTGGGGCGCTGAACGGACACATTAACCCTCGCGGCTCCTCCATCGCCGCCGCCAGCCGCTAATCCACCTCGGATCGTTAGCTCGGGAGAAGCGAGCACATTTAAACGCTCAACTTGCACTTATAATGGAGTCATTTGGAGTAATTCTGCCATGGCGATACTTTCACCTCCGGGCGAGGGTGTTCTCCACACCTCCGACCCCCCCAGTTTTCCCTCTGCTCCATCCGGCCCGGGAGCCCCTCCTAAGTGAGAGCTTCCTCTCTGCATTCTGCCGAGCACCGCGGGCCGTGGCCTAATGGTCGGCTGGAGGCACGCGGGATGGGGAGTAACAGCCGTGATTATCTTCTCTACCCCCTTGAAGTAACAGATGAAAGCCTGGCCGTCGTGTAATGGGCTACTTAAGTCTGTCACGGCGGCGGAAATGTTTTATCCAGTCCTTATTTGGCACACTGGTTTCTTCTCTCTTTTGTAGTTAAATATGCTTTGTCTGAATGGCCCCTAATGAGTGGCAGGAGCCTCATGCCCCACCACCCTCTCTGATCCTATTTTCCTGACGTGATAATGATAAAAAAAAGAAAAACGAATCCAACTCGGGCTGATGTGCTTTTAGCTCCTGTCAGGCTGAATCCCTGCAATCGACAGTCATTTAAAACATGACACATCCAGGCGCTTAAGAGCAGCCCGGCCAAGCAGGAGTAATCAAAATGTTAGCTACTCTCTGACAGCATTAACCAGAGGGACAAAGGACCCCAGGGACTGAGGGAGAGGACGCAGGGACGGCCCCAGTTTTCCGGCAATGGAGGAGGTCGAGGGGTTGGGGGACGCTTCTCCGCCATGATCTCGCCAAGTCGAGGCCGCCTCAGCAGGGGGCCTCGTCAAAAAGCAAATGACGTAAGCGGCGGGCGGGCGTCTCTCTCCCCTGGGAAAGGTTCTGCGGGAGGACACTGTGGTGTCCTCAGGACCAGACCAGACCTGCTGTTAATGGCTGCAAAACGCTACAAATGCTAGCTCGCACGAGCTGCCTATGCTAATCCAGCCGCGCCTGATGCATTCTGTGCGTACTTCAGCATAAAAGTCAGAATTTGGTCTTCCATAGTATCCGGAAATGATAAAATAAGGTTTTCTGGGGGGCGTGGGGGCCTGGGAATAATCTTCAAATCTATCTAAATGCAAATAAAGTGCATAATCATGTCAGCGTGGATTGTGAGTCAAGGCGAGGCCTCATTCACTTACAGCCATGTGGGCAGCGTTCAACCGCTAAAGCTCCTTATGATGTTTGGACGCACGCACGCACACACACTAACACACAGACTCTCTCTCACACACACACACACACACACACGAACCCCGCCTCCAAAACGCCCTTACTCTCTAAAGCATGACAGTCCCGGATCGATGTCAGAACAACAGCACGGTTTGCACGTGGCTCCCACACCGTGAGGACCTCCATCTCCGCCGTGACCTCGCCCATCTCCACAGTCCCCTTTTTTTTTCTTCTTTCTTTTCTCCGTCTCTCCTTTGCCCACAGGAATCACAGATTCTTTCGACAGGCGATTGCAGGGCAAAGGGTTCAGTCACGGACACTTTTGCTTTTGACGCGGGGGAGAGATGGCGAGGTGTGGAGTCGAGGGAGCGGCCGGGCCATTAGACGGGAACCCGCTGACCGCTTCTGCAAACACATACGAGGGGGAGGCCTTTAGGGACGAGAGGGTCATCCTCCGAGGGACGTAGGGAGGGACGACGAAGATGCAGGGAGGCTCAATTTCATGATATATTGGAGAGCAAAGGGGAAAAAAAGAAGAAAAAAAACGTGTGAGCCCCAACAAAAGTTGCTACAGTCGCTAAGAGAGCGGAAAGCATGAAAGGAAGGAGAATCATAAGAATGAGATCAGGCATGTGCGGTCCAGTGTAGCCATCTGACGCATCGTGTCTGACAGATACACACACACACACACTCACACACACACGAGCACACACACACACACACACACACACACACGTTTCCAATCTGGTGAGTTTTGACTTGTTTTTTTTTTTCCATTTATCCGATGTACTTCATCAATCCTGAGAGTACTTATCATCCACTGTTCTGTGAGGGACAGCGGACTGTCGAGCTTGACCTGTCCATCTTGTCCACCTCCCAGGCATGTCCACATTGGCGTAGCCTCGGACAGGCCCAGCGGTGCCGCACTCCCTCTCTCTCCCAACCCCCTGACGCCCTCTGTTTTTGAACGAGCAAGGCGAACCGACCACAGATTCTGATCCGATTAGAAAATAAAAGGCAAGAATTGAGTGTTGGGGAGATGAATGGGTCAACCACGGGACGCTGACTGCGTTTCCCGACACGCACCAGCTCGGCGGAAACGGCCTCAATCTGCTAGCGCACGTCGGGAGCCGCGAGCCGCGGTCTGAGGACGCACAGCAGATGGTGGCTGATAAAATTAGCGTTTCTCGGGGGACAGAAGAAAATCTGATTTGGTCATCTCGCAACTAGATTTGAAAGGACTCTTTCAGTTCCCTTGTTTGCTACATGTCACTTCTGCATAGATAACAACAGATCCGTCACACAAATGGAATTGCTCTGGCAAAGTTCCCGCAACATTTGAACGGTAAAATCGATAATAGCGACATCTGACGCTGTTGTGCTTGTCCTCTCCGTGAGGATTAAGTCAGATTTCGCGATAGCCCGTCTGATTTAGAGCCGTATTAAGATGGCGTCCTGCTCCTAGCTCGCGCGTTGCCACTTCTCCAGGCCTCTGGACCTCTTTTTTCTTCGTATTTATTGGAGATAGAACTCTAAAAACGCGCTTTAGCACCGCTAACGGAGACGGCATGGTGGGAAAATGAGGCTCTGGGTTTGGAACGGGGAGGTTTAAGTGGGATTCAACCGGCAAACGTTTTTGTTTTTGTGCCTGGGGAGCTTTCGGCTCACAATGGCGTCCCGCGTGTGACCGGGTGAGCTCATCAGCTAAAAGTGAAAGCATTAATTACCTGAATAAAAGAAGCGGGAGAGGAAGAAGCACCGGGATCAGGGCGGGTGTGCGGCTTAGCCGGGGCAATTTTACGCCACGTCTGAAAACCATTATTCTCCATGTCACGGAGAGAAAGACGTGACGACTGCGATTGAAAGGAAGCAGCGACGGACGTTTTTTTGGGGCGGAGCCGTGTGATCTATGCAAAGGGAAGTTTCCACACACAGCCGGGATATTTGTGCCTCTGCAGGCGAGCGAGGCAGACAATGTGTTTATATTCCGCCATTATCTGATGTTAATAGGAGTTTTATTGTTGCCCCCCCCTTTCACCCTCCCACACACACACACACACACACACACACACAGAGCTTATTACCTCCAGTCAGACGACTTTTTACAGCCCCGCGCCCACGTTTGTCTGGTAATAGAGGGCCGGGGATTTTCCTCTGTAAATCCGAGAATGATGTTTTTCTTTTGACAGTAAACCCCACAAATTCATCGCAACCGAGTTCAAGAGGTCAAAATTTGATGCCTCAGGAATTTGCAAGCAAGACCCAGACTATTGCAGGTGCTCACACAGGATTAATTATTTATGGTTAAGAAAAAAAAAAAAAAAGAGGAGACAGGCATTCGTTCTGTTATCAAACATCCAGACGAGGGCTGTTCCGTCAACTCCAACGGAGCGGCTCGGCGTCATTTCAACCTTTGAAAAAACAAAATACTGCGAGCAAAGATCGAACGCCAGGCAATTATCTCCACGGCTCCCGCCGCCTTTGTAGATCTGACTCAGCTTTGATTCCTGCTTATGGGGAAGCGGCGAGAACGCCGACTCCTGAATCTCTCTGCAGCTTTTTCTCCCTCTTATTTTCTCCCCTCAAATATCACACTTGTCCTTGCTGTTCCATCTCACCGTTGTCATCACTCAATGTCTCAAACTCACAGCCCCGTAAAAAATAAAATAAAAAAATAGACGCGTGGCGCTGTAAATATGATTTGTAGATTTGGCAGATATGTGGAGGAGCTGCAGGAAACAAATCACGGCCCGGCAGCCGCAAGGGAAACATCGCAATGTGGTTCCGTTGCCTCTTTTGTTATTGTCTGGGACCACGTGTGGATCAGGTTTTCGGGGAAACGTGACACACACACACACGCACGCAGAGCGGGGGCAGAGTTGTGCTTCTATCAGCGTCACAGCAGCCGGCCTCTTCAAAACAGGAAGTGAGGGGAAACTGGAGTGTAATCAGACATGAGCGAGCAGTGAAGGTCGAGTCTGAAGGTCTACGGAGCGCCGCAGCCGGAGAGAAGGCACAATTCTTCACAACCACTGCGGTAATCCCCCTTTACCGCGGTTCAATCTACATTAATGTAGCCGATTCTGTGGTACATTGCAGGTTACTGCGGCCAATGGATATTTAGATTTTTGCAAAATTGGATGATTTCCGCTGTGGAAAAAGACATTTTGTAGCCTAAAAAGTAATAAAAGAATTAATGAAGAGTCAAGATTAAGAATAAAAACACAGCACCAAAGTGTACTTAAGACATTAGAGTAATACCGTACATATTTGGCAGATTTTCACCAATCGGAGTTGGATCTGGAACATAAGGAATCAGGAATCCTGTCGTGTCATTACGGCAATTGACATTGTTAACTGAAATCTAGGTGCTGAGATCCAGTGCAAAATGGAAGAGCAAGAAAAAATTAAAAAGAAAAGACTAAAACGAAGAGAAATCTAGTACCTACAATAGGTGGGGAATTACTGTGTTCAGAAACATTCTGGTAGTGCCTCCTACCCATCAGCCCTCCGTCTGTACAGAGAGCCCGCCGCACGCCCTCCTTTCCCGTCTTTCTCTTCTCATCCGCAACACTTTCAGCGGTCTAGCGAGACGAGATCACACAAATCTGGCGTCCATCACGCCGGGTCCCGGTAACCCGCGAGATTCTTCCTGCCGACGCAATTATGAGCAATTTCTACAAGTGAGTCATTTCGGAAGAGGACGTTTTAACAGCCCGGAGGGAAAGTGGAGAGGAGAGGAACAATCAGCACAACAATCCAGACCGAAAGAGACGCGTGGAGCGGCGGGGGGTGACTGACGGTTTGATTGAGACGGAGAACGGGCGAAAGCTGCGGCGTGGCCGCGAGCTGCCCTCCTCCGCTCTCGGCTTTAAGCGCCGCGCTTCCACCCCCGTGAAGAAGTGTGCGTGTGCGCGCGAACGTGTGTGTGCTTTGGTAATAAAGGTGCCATATTAATGGAGTCCATCTATCATGCAGGCGTTGCCTCCACTGTCTGCTTTGTATGTCTCCCATAATGCCTCTCCTACGTGACTTGGAGCTGCAGAGAAGTCACAGCTCATTTCCCGCCACGTTTTCTCGTTGTATTTTCATGTATTTTTCAAACCGATTCCGCCACATAAATACAGCGACATCTCACATCTCTGGACACAACCTGTCCCCGAGCTAGTCCGGTCCAACTATCAATCCTCTCCAAACCAGGCAGGTTTCTTACTTCATAAAACACATTAAATTCAAATTCATCAACTGGTGACCCCTAAAAAAATAAATCACAAGATAAACGAGAATTTCAAAGCTCTCAGTAATTATCTCCTGACAACGCAGCCATTTTGAAGCCATGCAAAACGGTAAACTGTGAAAACTCTTCATAAGCATGTGATGATGAGTGACAAGAAGGGACAGAACAAGACAAATGAAGTTCCACTTCACCCTCGATGGAGGTTTGCCAGCAGACTCGACACTCTCCCACCTGCTGGTTCCATTTCCTCGTTTCGCTATCATCTCTCCGTTCACCCCAATTGTGTCCCTGACTTTCCTCTCCGCTCCGCTGCTCACACACTCCGTCCTCAGCCCAACGATTTCTATTCTGCACTAATGCCTGTTTGATAACGCAATGCTAATGTCCGGCGACGTCCAATACCCGAGTTAGTGTTTGAAATGAAGTGCCGGGCATGCGTTTGGAATTCTCAATGTATGTCCCCGTCTCCACTACGCACTCCGTGTCCGTGACGGACACCGGCCCCTCTCGCCCGGCGATAAAGACGGAGACCAGCCGCCGCCCCCGCGCCTCTGCCTCCCTCTGGAGGACCCGTTGGCGCCAGGATGAATAACAGTCCCCTCAAACGGAGAGGAACACCAACAACGCCCTGTCCAGCTAACTGGGTACGCCTCGCTAACTGCCCCCACCCCCCGTTCTCCCCGACCAGCTGGTGGATCAAGAGCCAAGCTCTGGTGTCTGCCCGTGTCCTCCTGATTCCACTAATCAGAGCTCTGTAAATGAGCACCGCCCGGGAGATAAGCCCTTTGATACGCCGCCACCCGTCAAACGGCCAACCAACCTCCACGCCAGCCAAGCACGAAACCCGCCAACCGGGGTCAGTCGCTCTGTCCGACAGAGAGACCGAGTTCGCTCAGACGCAGCCATCAATTCATAACAGGAACACAGAGCCGAGCAGAGAACGAAGATTTCATTACTTTGATTCCTTTATTGCTTCCCAGGAGCCCATAATCAGGGGCGCGCAGATTAGAGGATTGCCGTATTGATTAGATACACCAGAAAACGAAGCAACTCTCCTAATCTCGGTTTCCAGGTGTGACGGCGTCCACGAGAGTCGGAGATTATGTGAATCCATCAAGACTCCTTTGCAGTCTTAATTGTTTATTTAGATGCTTTACCTCCCGTCGACCGACGTGTTGTTTCTCATCGATTTGATTCTGCCCTTGAACGCATCAGAGATCATTAAAAGCTCCGCCGTGCTGCAGGAGCGACCCCTCTGGCATTTATTATTCAACGTGCCTGCATTCGTTCTTTCTTTATATTATATGATTTGCTGAGTCAATGATGATTAAGGTGAAATAAAGTCAGCTCAACTCAAATCTTACTAGAGTCAAATATCCACTCCGTGCGGGAGGAACACACCATGTTGTACGGATTCTACGAATCCACGCAGCAAATGGAACATCGCAGGTACGTTGTCTTAATGGAGAAGACAAAATAAGATTAGCGGAAAGCGAAGGAGTGAGTATCGAACCATCGTGGTAACGTAACCGCAATCGGAGAATTTTTGTTTCTATGACAGCAACGCTGCTCTTTGAAGTCAGACACGCAGACTGCTGCTGTTTTCCATTTGTCTGAGATGATTCACCTCCGTTTCATCACAGATGGCCGTAGGAGGTTGGGGGGACTATAATAAGGGAATATTTCCCCGCGCAGGCACACGCGCTGCAACAGTTTGTGTGTTGCCGTCGTGCAAACAACCGCAACCTCTCGAGAAGGCATCAGATTGCAAAAATTTAAACGCGTGGAGCTCAAATTCTATTGCCAGCCAACGTCTCCGCTTCATCAAATGCTGCAGGGACGGCAGAGTTGGAAGGTGTGGACTCGCTGAAGGTCAGCGAATAGTTTTTCATCCGCGCACACAAGGAGCCGCAAAGCTTTTAGGAGCTTTTAATACCCCTAATATATCAGCCAGGTTCAAGTGTCATCACAACCTCACCACATCAATAAAATAAAAAGTCCTGCCGACAACTTTACCTCTAAGTGCCACAGCCGGAGCCAAAGCTAATTCAATTTACTAGTCCTTTATTTTTAAACACACCCTTATATCCATGAATTATTACATATGGATTAGCGCGGGGGATTGCTGAGCAGTATATTTGTTGCTTTTATTCACCGTGATCGGCGAGCGATGGAGACGCCCGGCTCGGTCGGCGAAGATATGAAGGCGGCAGATAAATTCAGCAGCAGACAAAATTACTCTCACTTAGTGGGATGACTTTGTCGCCCAGTTTCGCCCTCCTGGCGCAAAGCCGGAGAATTAAAGGATGGAGGGGAATTATTGAGAGACAGTTGTCCTGCTGTGATGAATGCCGCACGCCATTGATTTTCAGCCAAAGGCGAGAAAGGAGGCCAGCGGAATAACCTGAAAGTAAAAAGTAGGAGGAGATGATGCATCAAAGGGACCTTCTGTCTCCTTTGAAAGGGACATTTTGCAAATTGTCCAAATGTTAATGCGGACGTGTCGCGCGTTTCAGTCTTGCAGGGGCACTTTCGGTTAGGTTGCCGGAGAAAATTGATGAAAATGGTCCCGAATTGTCTTGAAATGGGACTTTCCGCAATTGTTTACTCACTGCAGACACAGATCAGGCGTTTGTTTGATCCAAACAATGGCCGAAGTTGGGACAAGTCCAGAGGCTCAATAGGCGGCAGAAAAGAGGGCTGAGACGGCCGTCCTCAGGGGCCTCGAGTCCAACTGTCCATTGGAGAGAGACAGAGAGCTTTGAGAGGGACGCCCGCATCCAAAATAGCTCACACACACTCTCACACACACACATGAGCGAGGCAGATTGAACCATTAACGAAGTGCTTTCTGTCCAGCATAGGAACAGGTTGGTAGAGACCGTCTGGTGAAAACGCGACCGGTCCTGCGGCCTTCTGGGAGATAATAGCCGCTTTTTATGTCGCTCACAACTGCGTTTGAAAGGGTTTGATAATTTGCCAAAGAATTACACACAATCGGTCAGAACCTGGGAGCTCGTTTAGCCTCAGGGAGGCTCTGCCGGTTAAGAGCGCTGGACCATTTCTGGAGATGAACTTGGAACGAGTGTTCGATTCATTTGGTGGAGGTAAAACCGCAAACTATACGCTGAGAACGTGTTTCTATTCGGACCGCGCCCACACACACACACACTAGTCACACACTGGAGGAGCCGAGCCGCTGCACTTTAGGTTTCTATTTTGACAAATTTCATTGACCTCAGTCAGGAATAGATTCTCCGGCTTCAAGCTGTCCTCATTATCGATCCCGTCCTCATTACTATCGGAACAGCACCTCAGGAGCAGTGAGCCCCGCCCCCTCATTATCATGTCAACATCACTGCCACATCATGTCCTGACAGTTATGCCACCATGTTGCGCCCACATCACTGCTGCTACGGGTCCGATAATGCACTGCAACAGCTGGTTGAGACCCACGAATGGCCTCTCCTAAAAGCCGCCAGTAGGGGGCAAACAATGTTATTGATAGGCCCGTATACACGAATCTTAACCTACTTTCCTTTTTCTGAAATGTCCTGCTTCTGCTTGGGTGTAATTTGAGGGATAGAAGAGACTGAGAAGAGAGTGAAGGTGGAGAGAAAAGATCAAGATGTCCGGTCCAATTTCCCGCCCAGTATTTCTGGGTAAAACTCTCCGTTCAGTCGGCGAGTTGGGATAAATTCGGTGTCTCCATCGAGGACACTTCAGCTTCCGCTGAGCCTAAGATGAAGACGGGTTTCAGGATGATGTCGTCATCTGGTTCCTTGATGATGGTTCTAACCTCCTGAGCCACGCGGCCCATTTCCCCAGCGTACCTTTGAGCCTGGAGAAGCTCTTGCGTGCTTTGGTTTGGGTTTTTAGCAATTACTTCTAAAACTCAGCGTGTAAAAATAACTACAGGAAAACAGCTGATTTAAAAACCCGGCTGTTTACCTTGATACATTCAGTTCGACGGCTGTTTAGCCGCGATCCTGCTTTGGCTGTGCCGCATTTCTGAGAGTTGAATCATCCTCCAGCAGCACAGAGCAGAAGATAGAGTGTGAAGATCTTGAGAAGCACTTTTCCACGCAGCGATGTCGCAGTACCACCCTCTCAACTCCAATTAGCCGGCGCACACCTCGCGCGGCGAACACTTTAGACACCGCGGCGGCTGCTGCTGCTGCTGCTGCTGCTGCTGACGCAAGAGGTGCGCTTCTCTAAATAGCCAGCCGCCATCTTCCCTCATTACCCTTTTGCCTCGTCCTACTCGATGAGACGACTCTGGCTCGTCGCCTCTGCTCAAGACGCGGAGCTCGGGGGACAATTATTGCTCCAGCCTGTGTTGCAATTAACTTGACAAGGAGCTCTGACATTGGATTCTCTCTTTTCTTTGTTCCATTTCGTTTCCAAAGACACACACACACACACAGAGAGAGTGGTATTGGCGCAATATTCAAAGTGAGAAGACAAACAATGTAACTTATTTACGCGCTAGGTTGTCAGCCGAAGGGCGTTTTGCCACCGTTATTGCCGCCATTACAGCAGCGGCACGGTCAGCTTGGACTGGTGACAACTCGGGGCGGCGCCTCCGTTCGTGCCCTCAGCCATCGTGCCCGTGATGGATGAAGCCGCACCGGCATTTCTACAAAGTGGTCACGACACAGAGCTTTTGGAGGGAGGAAAATGCTGCGATTTTCCACGGTGCTGGCCACCAGGGGGCGATGGATTAAACCCTTGGATGCACAACCTACCGATACTTACTCTCCTCCAAGAGTGGGGTAATTTTTTACCTCAATCAAAACTCTCAAAATATTGCGAATTTTTTCAAAATGAATGAAAACATGAATAAAGAAAAATATTTCCTCATGTTGCAAACATGTTTGATCACGAATACCTGGAATATGAATATATTGCAATTATTCTTTAAAAAGATTTTGAACAATAACAATCCCTGGGGTCATTTTTGACCTCACGTGTGTATCTATGGGTTAATGGAGCGGAGGAGGAGCGACGTGACCCATTCGAGATGTACGCTTGTCTGATAAAAGTGAAAAAGTTTGTCAAAACGGGCTTAATAGGTTGTGTTTATCGTCCCTCTCATCAGCATTTCTGCGGGAAAAATTGAAAGATGCACGGCGAGCACCAGCGCTCGACAGCATCAAAGCGGGACAGAGGTGATCAAAACGCGATCAGCTGACGGGATGTGAAATCGGACACCTGCGTCCCACTTACTGTTTAACGCCACCATACATATTCAGAGGGAGACTTCACAGTCTTGCACGACCGGGTGGACACGCTCTGTTTGTCCTGCTGAATGAGGCCCTGCTTTCCAAACATGGCTTCATTATGAAAATGTCCTTTCATCCGGTATTGAAGAACAAATTTCGCTAATGGGCCGCTGGTTATGTTGTAATTGACACGCGGTGACCAGGTGTTGCAACCATTTGAATATGAAAACTGGTCTGATCTTTGGTTAGAGCCTGTATTCAAATGCAGGAGCTGGCGGACCAGCTCGGGCACCAGCCGCTGGCACCGCACCTGCCACGCCACCACCCGGGGGGGTTCGCGTCTGAGGAGGCTGTAAAAAAATAAAAGAGCAAAGCGGCTGGATCACCTCAGAATGTGCGATGGAGAGGAGGGCAGAAGGAGCAATGGCGGGCCAGGGTGCTGGCACGGCCCATAAATAACGGCCATTGTGAGGATCTGGGTGCGTTTCCACACAGCCGCCGCTCCTCCTGACAGCTCTTTGAATGCGCTGCTTTTATTTAGATTTATTTTTTGCTTAACCTCTCTCGCCCACAGAGGGACAATTAAAGAGGCTCACGCTGGGTTATAGACTCTGCGGAGCATCGCCGAATACTGATCAGACGGCGACGGCGCGGCCCAGAGTCCCCCCCCCTGCCGCGCCCGGCATCAATTTGTTTCTGCTCCGGCTTTTCTCCTCTCCACAGACTGGATGAAAAACACTCCGTCACCTGACAGACTGATAAAAAAGAAAGAGGACGTTAAGTTGTGTTCGACAAGGTTGCGGCGTAGGAGTTCCTGTTGATAAGGAGCGCTTGCGAATCAGACGGAGATAAATCAGGAGGCGCAGTGCGACGCTAGGGGCGAACCTCTGCCGCCGCCGTTCATTCAGCCGAGCGGAGGCACATCGCAACCCTCGCCGTTCCCGTTTACGCTGGTTCAAGGACGTTTTGCGCAGAGGCGTGGACGCAATGTTCTCGCGCTACGGTTTTGTCGTAACCGCTGCCCACTTTATCGCGTTAGCTCGCGCGCGTTGTGTTCGCTGACCTACATGGCGCCAGGACACCACTTTACTGTCATTAAAGCTCAACAAAGCTCCAACTGCTCACGTGGAAGCACACTTGGCTTCATCCGCAGATTCTATCAGCCGGAGGAGCGCCATGCTAGCCTCACACCACGTCTTGAACAAAGCTAGGGACGCTATTTTTTTCTGCCAAAGTCCTTCGGCCACCAGAAGCACAGCTCGCGTGTTGATTTTTGCATTGAAATTTGCATCGGGAAGTCGACAAAGGATGAGGAAAAACAAATGCGTCTGTAATGGTGTGTGGAGTGTAAACTCTGCGGCGTGCGTTTTATGACGCTGAATTTATGACGGGGGCGAGTGAACCTCAGCTGAACTGTGGCGCCGCGCCGACGGCTGAGCAAAAGAAGGAAGTCGCCGCTCCCTTGCCCAGGCCCTGGACAGATAGAGATACTCACACCTTTAAAACGCACCTCCACAGCAAATCTGTGCTTACAAAGTGAGCGTCGACATTTGGGAGGCAGGGAACTAAACCACTGATGAAAATGAGGATGTGGTGATGGCCGACCAGATCCGGCTACACCTCCCTCCCGCGGCCATTGGCTCGGAGGAGTGTTTCAGCTGGAAGCAGGTCCACATCAGGACTCACCCGTCCCACCGTTATGGTTCATGCACGGGGAGGGAAATCATCCTTCAGAGAATGGGATGAGGACTGCCAGACGTGGGACATTACTGTGAAATATCTCACATTTTATAGTAACATTACTGCAAAATGTCCAGCTTCTGAACTGAAAGCGATCTGACGCACAAACATCCGCGGAAGCTACAGTGGAGTGATTCAAAGTTGCTTTAATTTTCTCACTTTCTTCTTATCAGCACCTTATCAGTTGCCAGCGACACCCGCACCCCCCGCTCAAACACACACACACACACACACCCTCAGAACAACGCCTGTTGGACCACTTCTATCCACATGAGGCAGCCAGACTGGACTTGTCAAATTCAAACATGGACGAAAAATTATTGTCGTGCTTCATCTGGTCTA